>NDGN011525589.1:13223-24187 GCA_002564285.1 Tympanoctomys barrerae
CTCAGGCCCTTGCACTTGCCAGGGAAGCGCTTATTCCACTGAGCCATCTCCCCGGCCCCCAATACCTTTATTTATTTTTAATTTTTTTTTTTGTGGGCAAAAGAATTGAACAGGTACTTGTCCAAAGAAAAAGCACAAATAGACAATTAGTACAGTGGTATTTCATTTCATGAACTTAATTTGTTCCACAATTCTGGGCAAGATAGCCACATTCGTGTCTGTGTAGGGATGAGGCTGTGGTAGTGTTTCTCACTCCATGCAGCTTACGAATGGAAGATTTTTGCCAAACATTTCTGCTTATGAACTGAATTGTTTGCAAACAGAAGCACTCATGAATAGAGATATTACTATATATTAAAAATGTTGAATGTTTGCAGCCACTCAAGATTTATGAATTAAAACTACATGGACAGTCCATCTCATCCTAGTCAAATGGCTATTATCAAGAATACAAAACTAGTTGAGTGCAGTGGCATCTGTCTATAATCCTTGGAGGCTGAAGCATGAGTTTAAGGCCAGCCTGGGCTACATAGTGAAATTAAAGCCAGCCTACAGTATATATCAAGACCTTGTCTCAAAAGCAATACAAACAAATAATGCTGGCAAGAATGGCTCTGGTGATGGGAAGGGAAACCCTTCTATATGCTGGAGGGAATGGAAATTAGTATAGCAACTATGGACATCAGTATGATGGCTTTTCCCTAAATTAAAGAACTACTGTTTCAGTCAGCTATACCCCTCCTTGGTAAATACACAAAGCCATTAAAGTCAGCAGGGTAGAGGGATACCTTTATAACCAGGTTCACTCCCACACAATTCATAATAGCCAAGATACAGAACTAGCTTACGTGGTCATAAAAAGATGAATGGACAAAGAAAGCAAATCTGTCCATATATACAATGAAATATTATTCAGTCATAAGACAAAATAAAATCATGTTACTTTCAGGAAAATGGATGGATCCGTAGAGCATCGTATTGAGTGAAATAGTCAGATTCACAAAGACAACTATCTGACTTTATTCCTACTATGTAAAATCTAAAAAAAAAAAATGACCAAGTATAAGGAAGACTGTTCTTAAATAAAAGAAAAAGAATAAAAGGGAGGGAGGGAAGTGATAAAATAGGTTAGTCAGGAGGAGCGATAAGATTAAAATCTATTGTATCACTGAACCACCTTCAAATGGGAAATGGGGGAAGAGGGGCAAAAGGAATGATGGGTACAGAGAGTGACATTATCCACACATATGAACCTGCCACAATGAAATCCATTATTCTGTACAACCCATATGTACTAATAAAAATATGAAACAAAAACAATTCAACCTTTCTTTGCCCTACACAATGTGGAAAGCCAAATCACAGAGTGGGAGGCATTGTTGGTAACACTGAGAAAAACCTAAATAAGCCAGTAGGAAATAAAGAACAGGAACAGGTTGTTCATAGGACAGGAAACCCAAATGGGTCTAAATATATGAGGGTATTTCCAGCTTCACTAGCAATCGGTACAACAGTGAAATAGTGTATTGTTCTCCCATCAGATTGGCAAAAAGAGCCTAATAGAGTTTTGTCCAGGAGGAGCTGCAACAGGCCTCTTCACATGTAAATGGCATGACTAGTTTTGGACACATTCGAGCATTATCAAGCCAGGGTGGAAGAGCATATGCCCTAAGTCCCATCCTTTTCCACTTGTACTATACACTCTGGAGAAGCTTACACACGTGCACATAAGAAATATTTATTGCACCATCATTTAAAAATTAAAAATAGAGATAATGTAAGTGTTGTTCAGCAGTAGAAGAAGTTGTAGCATATTCATAAAATGAAATGTTACCTGGCAATTCAAACCAAGCTATTTTATCATGGATAAAAAAGGGTTACTATTTTGCTGTTGGCACTGTGGTAAGTGCTATACTTTTCATGTGGATTTTAAGTCAGCATTCTAGAGGAAGCCTTGCAATAGGAGTACTGTTGGCACCTGCATCTTACAGGTAAGCAAAATAGGGTAGAGAGAAGTTTAAGTCATTATCTAAGTACCTCCTAGATGTCAGTGGTAGAGTTAAAGTGTAAACCACCCACTCACTCCAGAGTTGGTGCTTAAAATGCCACACTGGCCTCATGAAACAAACAGAATGGTGAGCAATGAAATATAATTTTGGACAAAAATTTCAACTCAGAAGGTGATACACATAGGGTGATATGTATTTCAGGTGAGGCACAACTATAATTATTTAGGGTTAGGCTCAACCATGTTTAACAATGGCAATAACAAGGGTCTTTTTTTTTTGGTGGGACCAGGGATTGAACACCACAGGCACCTATGTGATGCTCAGTCAGCATACCCTGCCCTGTCCTGCCAGAACTTCCAGGAAGGGCTCTCTGGTATGGCCCTAAAATGAGACACAAAGGAAAAGGTAGGTGCTGGCTATGGAATGGAAGGATAGGATGGATTTACCATGCACTGCTAGGGTCTTCATTTAAGAGGGCCACAAAGGGCCAGGCTAAGATGAAGAAGAACATAATCAAGGGCCTCATTGTTCAGAGGGAGAAGCTGTTCTCTAATCCAAAGGACTTATGAGGGCTTTGAAACTTGGCTCCTGGTCTCATTTGTGCAGGGTAGGAGGCAGTGAGGCACCTGCAGTGGAAACTTTGGCCAGGACTAGTTTATGTGCATGGATGCTCCTAGTGCCCATGCTCTCTGAAATCTGTCACTGTCTTCTTGTGTGACACCTGTCCCTGTCTCCCTGCACCATGCTTGTTTCCCCCTATGCAGAGCTCTTTGAAGACATAGACTGTGAATGATTCAAAATCTACCTCAAGGCTGGCATGTGGCAGGAAATTCAATGTTTGTTGAATAAGCAGATGGAGAAACAAATGACTAAAACAAACTGAGCATAGTGGAGGCTCAGTGGAGGCCTGTGGACCGGGACTGAGTGTGAAGCACAATAAATTCAAAGGGCAAAGACCCATACAGTTGGCCCAGTACTGTGCCCGTGGTAGCACTTCTTAGTCAGCTGTTGACCTGAATTGCAATGCATTACTAAATAAAAACAGGGCTTTCTACCAACTGGGCTAGAATAGGATGGGACATTCCAGTGATGCATTTTGAAAGTGACACAATTTGGGAAAATGATCTCACCTTTCTTATAAAAATTTCATTATTGTTATGATCAAAAATGAAGTAAATTTCTATTTACTTTGTCCATTGTACGGGTCAGGAAGTGTTGAGAAGCTTTACTTTTTTAACTGTATCATTTCATTGCACAGTATTATTATTACCATTTTACAACTAAGAGATCCAATCCTTGAAGGAGAACTGATTTCCAAAGACTGAATCATAAAGGACCCCATTAGTATTTATAAAGGAGTCTCTTGGGCTGCAAACTCTATGATTCTGGCAGCCAAAAAAAGCTATTGGAACTACTGCGGTAGTTAGACCTTTTTGCTTTCACATAATGAGTTGCAGCATCAAGATATGGCAGTAAAGAAATTGCATTTCTCCTTGAGGAAAGATTCTGGAAAGACCTAGAACTCCTCCCAAGGCACAGCTGACCTTGTAGTCTGAGTAGACTTGAGCTGCAATACCTAACCTAATTGTTTCCTGCTGGCAAATCTGGAGGTTGTAATATAAGTCCTTATTTCCCAATGGTGTGATGTTAGAATTGCTACCATGGTTATGGAAACTCTTTGTATGACAAAACACCAGCACTAATCATGAAACACTAATACTACTCATGAAGACAAATGAGAGACGATAAGCCCCACCACCAATACCTGCTTTGGAAAAAATTTATTAACATTTATTAAGGAGCAAGAATCAGAATGGAAAGGCTGCCTTGTAATTTTTTCTCTCTTTTTAAAGAGGCTTTACATATCTCAGAGCAGTGAAATTTGAAATGAAAACACTGGCTTCCTTTTTGGCAAAAGCTGACTCTAACAAGCTTCTTGAGCACTCTTCTTCACTCCAGGGCCCTCTGAACTGAATTCAAATTAAAGTCAACTCTCTTAAAACTTTTCTTAGGAGTCACTATGCCTGAATCCCTCTGCAATCAGGCTTTGACCAAGAATTCTTGATCCCTGTTTTGAGACATAAAATACTCTTTGCAGTTACTAGCCTCTTACTTTGACACTTTCAGCTCTGGAAGATGCATCTCTGGTTTCTTTCCTCTATTTTCATCTTTTCTCGGAGTGTATAGCTCTGTCCTCCTAGAGTGTTCAAAGCATCCTTTGCTCTGGAAGTGCCTTCCTGGATGTCACGGCACACCCGTTCTTAGCTTTTCGATGGAGATTCTTGCTCTGGTCCCCACAGTGGATGTGGTGAAAAAGCCTTTGATTTGCACATCTACACGCAAAGCCATGGAGCTAAAAACTATTCCCTTGCATGAATAGCCCACTGCTCTTACTGTTGATTATGCTGTATCTGTGCCAAATCACTCAGCTGAGAGCAGGCATGGGAGCTGTTGCGGTAAGTAGGCCAGTTGTAAATATAAGTTGGGGCTGTTGATAATTGTGTGCATGCGTTTGTGGATGGCTCTGTGCAAACCATGATTAAAAAGCACCTTAGGTGTGGAAAGTTGCCAGAGGGCCTTCCTAGATTGGAGATCCATCCATATTGCTCTGTGTGAATGATAGGAGAGGATACTTAGGGACATGCAAGGAGTCTTGGCCAGTAAGACTCTGTCCTTATGGGATGTTGACACTTCCTGAGTAACAAGCATCCAAAGCAAGTCATGGCAATATTGACCAGATTTATAACATTGAATTTTCTAAAAATTCATTTGGTATAGAGTCTACAAGGTCTCATTAAGTAGATCCGACTTGTGCTGATTCTCCAGTTTTCAGGTTCCCAAGTGCTGGGGTTACAGGCACACACCATTACTCCCAGGCGCAATTCTGTCTCAGTGCACCCCGGGAGTGGGGCTGGCATGGCACGCTGGGGATCGAACCCCAGCTGCTGCACTCTGCCTAAGCAGGCGCTTTCATCAGTTGAGCTATCTGGTCAGCCCAACAATGATATTTATCAAAGAGGAAAAATAAAGTTTTAAGGTATAAAATGGGTTCTGCCTGCTTTCCAGCAACCAAAGTTTGTTCTTTTGCCACTTGCAGGCCCAGCTCCATCACCGCGAGTGCCATCGCACACACGAAGGAACACAGTATGAGGAGCTCCGGAAGGTGTGTGCAGGGCTACTCCAGGTTTTCAGGAAAGTTCCTAAACTTTAAAACATCGGTCGGTTTAGATTAGTCTTTATTATCTTTAAAGTCACACTTGCCTGTGAGACAAATGAGAGGTAAATGTAAGTATCAGAAGGAAAACTCCAAAAAGCTGGGGCGACTGCGCCCATCAGCATGATGGGCTGAGTGTGGAGTGCTGCCGAGAAAGCGCACAGAGCTGCCAACACCCCGCTGGCTGACTGCGAAGGCGCCTCACCACCGTCTACTCTCTGACTCCAATTCCTTACCAGTCCCTGACCAACTATTATCTTGGCTCTTAAATTCTCTGTGATAGGGCCAGCCAGATAGTTCAGCAGATGAAAGCATCTGCTTAGGCAGACGCAGTGGCAGGGCTTTGATCCCAGGCTTGCAAAGCTGGCCCTGACCCTGGGGCGCCGAGAGGGTGATTGCCACTGGGTGTGGGGGCGCGAGTCTGTAATCCCAGCGCTTGGGAGGCTGAATACAGGAAGATCGCTTCGAGCTTGATCCGTGTAGTGAGACCCTGTAGACCCTGTCCTAATACAGAAAACAAACAAATACCCCTCCAACCCAGGCTCCCTTTTTGACCTATTATGCATTTGTGTACAGTAAAGCCTGCCTCTGTTGCTTACTAGTTGTGAGTCCCATTTAACCACCGAATGCCTCAAGTATCTTCCTTGTGTACACATCACAAAGACACCCCCTCTTAGGATGTGAGGTTCGTGAAGAACCCTTAGTAAGTGCTCTCTTTGTAGGTTAACTACAAACAACCACAGTGAAACAGCCTGTGGATTTTTATGATTCCACCAATCTGGGTTATAAATCTTCTAATTTAGTTATTTCCTTGAAGATTATATTCCATATAATATTTACCTATGTAAGTTAGACCAACATGAAGGTGAAATAGTAGGATTTATATATTTCTCTTTCCCCAGCTAAAACATCATCTATTCATTGTATCATTTGTTCTACTTTTTCCTTCCCTCTGGGAGGTGCAGCACCATATGAACTGGTCATCAGTACCTTTACAAACTTGGTTGTTTTCTAACTGCACCAAAGAATTTAAAATGTTCATTTCTGACCAAATGACCTTTTTTGCTGACCATAAGCATGTCAAAACAAAAGAAAAAGAAAGATTCCAGGATTAAAAAAATAATAATAAGGCACAGAGAACAAGACTTGCCATACCAACTGGAGCAAATCTTATTTACACATGACCTTTAACTCCTGAGATCAGCCCAAATAAAGAAGCATCTGTCATCTTCGAGAACATCTAATGCTCTTCACCCTGACAAGGGCCTCCAAAGACTCCGTTCCACTTCAATCTAATTGGCTCCATACCCTTTTCCTGCCTGCTCTAGTCATGCATGGCAAGCTAAACCACCCTGGGATGGAAAGCCAGCCTGGAGATGTGTGACACCTTGACAGCACAATCAGGAGATGGAAGCAGGGCAGTAGCTCTGCTCATTAAAGCACAGCCAGTTGCATTGATTTCAGCTTCTAAAGGAGCTGGCTCCACGGCTCTATGTGGGGTCCTACAGCTCTCATTGATGTCTGTGTAGAACTGGAAGTTTTTTTTTCCTCAGAAGGCACAGCACAGAAAGATTTTAGTGGCAGTGATCAACTTTCCCGAGTCCAAAGGGTGGACAGATGAAGCAAACTGTACATCTCTCAAGGGATCTGTCATGGAAAAGTGAGGCAACCTCACCTGAGTTTTATGCCCTTTCATGTTTCTGCTCATGAATATTCATAAGCACATACAGCAGTTAAAACACTGTTATGGAAGCTGATGAAACAGTATGGCTTTGACAAGGAAGATTCTGGCCCTCATGAAGCCTGTACTTTGATGGAGAGGATGAAGATAAATAAATGCAACCATGCCAGATTGCGTATAATTCTCTATGGAAGGTAAGCAGGGGGAGAAGGATGGCAACAGTAGTTCACACTTGCTTTTTATACACCCGGCAGAATTCTCAGCATTGTGCTCATGTTTATTTAGTTTTCACAGCAACTTTATCATTTTGATTATTTTCTCCACTCTGCAGATGAGACAATTGAAGCAGAGAGAGGTGAAGCATCTACCGCCAAATAGCCATTGCAACCCCCTCTTCCAGTTGCTGGTCAAGACCTTTGGCATCACTCTTCTTCACACCCTCTGCCCAAACACACACAATCAATCAATAAAAATACATCTGTATACCTGTCTTTCTGTCCAACCTGACCCATTCTTGTTGCTTCCTCATACACTATCATGGTCGAAGCCATCATCACCTCTCAGCTGGGTTATTGTAAGCCCTTAGCTGCTTGCATTTCTATCTTGCCTGTTTATGGGTCTATCCTCAAAAAAAAAAAAAAGTAGCTATAACCATTTGCAAAATTTAAGTCAAGGAATTTCTTGACTCTACTGAAAATCCTGCAATAACTTCCTGCATATGGAGAGTAAAAGTAGCCATAATTCTTTTGCAAATTTGCATTCCTCAATGACCTTGCAGTTACTACTGAAAGCTTTATACATCTTGACTTCTTCCTTCTCCGACCATCTTCTAAGTCCTGTTTGTGTCTAGTTGTCCCTCAAAGCCTCTTGCAGTCACTGGGCAGCTTCTAGAGTTTGTGATTAATTCTTGATCCAATGCTGGGTGTGATCGCTTTACCCACCCTAGGGCAGATAATCTGCATATAAGTATAAGGAAGGGAGAGAGGCTTGCTAGCTCCCAGCTGCCACTCCTCCCTTCTCTCTTTGCTGTCCTCTGCCACCACAAACTGCTGCTCTCTTCTGTGTTGCACTCTGCCTTGGAGCCAGCTGAGTGTGGACTGAAACCTCCACTAGTTGTGAGCTCAATAAACGTTCATTCCATGATTTTGGGTGTCAGGTATTTTGTCCCAGCAATTACAGCAAAGTGACTGAGATAATCCCTCTTCCTCTTGTTCACTCTGCCCAACCCACTGGCATCCTGGTTGTTCTAAGTGTCCATCACTCAATGCCACCTCAACACCCTCAAATTTGTGGCTATTGCTGTCTTGATAGCACAAGGCTCCCGCAGGAAACCCCTCTACTTCTTGCTCATTTCCCTGATACATTACTTGGCTGCCATTTAAAAAAAATATAAGTACTTTCTAATTCAATATCTTTGTCTTCATTACATTTTTCCCTTTAAAGAATTTATAAACATCTGATGAAGATTCTTTTTCTGTTACTAATTTTGGTCTGCATATTACTTGTTTTCACTATAAAAATATAAACAAAAACATATAGATTTCTGCCTGCTGTTCATTTGTTTTTACCCAATGCTTAGACTAATTCCTTGCAAGTAAGATATACTTAATGAATACTTGAATTAATGATTTAAGGAAGAAGACTAGTCTGCTAGATTGATAAAAAAATGTTCCACACTAAAAAAGATGATGGTGTATGAAGTAGAAGACAAAGAAAAGAAGGAATGACTACAAAGTACAAGGAGGAAGAAAACAACGCTTCCAGAGTATTCTTTGAAGCTAAGCCTGAGAGGGCAAGGGTAAAAGTAGTCCTAAGATATGGAAAGAAAAACACTTGCTTGCTCTTACTTTGGTTCAGTCTGTACAGATTGTCTGCTTCACTCACTGAGAATGTCTGTGACCTTGGAGAAATGGCTTTATTTGCAGGCCACATAAGGGCAGTACATGAGTATTTAATTATTCTTGCCCAGCTGTAATTGCCTGTCCAACACCATGGGCTTACGACAAGATCCTCAAGCCTACTGCTACTGAGCACTCTGAAAGCTGCATTTGTGTCAAGAGGTGAAGGGCAGGAGAGGGTAAAACCTGTGATTCAGACTTCTAATAATCTCAAAACTGAAAAGCAGCCAGGAATTCTGCTTTTGCCTTTCTTCATTATTCAGTAAAGAATGCGCGGTAGAGTCAGGAAAGGAGCACAGAAGTAGAAGATGATTTGGAGAAAGAAAGCATAGAGGCTTATCGGAAGCATGAAATATAGGTCAGGGGAAATCTCTGCCTTTCCCCAAATCACAGAAAAATCCCAGCAGCATCAAGAGAGCCACTGGGAGGCCCATGAGGTTAACTCAAGATGGTTCTGGCTTTGGGCTCCACTAACATTGCTTCCTAACACGGCCAGGGCTGCTCTAAGGTGGTTTAATCTGTCTCTCTGTAGTCCATGTACTGTTTGCTTAAACCAGGGAAAGGCACAGGGCTTTACTTTCGAAAATTTCATGGTACATGAGCCCAGCCACATGAGCCCCAAAAGGAAGCTCAATCAAGATGACTGTGTAACCAGAGGTGAAATAGGCCCAGATATCAGCCACAGCCAGGGTATTTTTGGAAAACACATTTTCATCTTCAATTTACACCAGACCCTGAGTGGAGCTAAGTCATTACAAAGTGTGAGTCCCATTTATCTCATCCCAGAAAAGCCAGCTTTGTGAAACAGATACTATCAGCTGCCATCTCTAGGGGGTGAGACATCCCAAGGGTGCTGCAAGAATTTGATTCTCTAGGATTTGACATTTCCTTATTCACAGTGAATGAAATAACATCCTCCTATCCTCGGAAAAGATGGAAGATGGGAAAGAAGAGTGAGAGGAGGTGGGGAGAGAAGAAAGGAGATAGGAATGAGGAAGGGAAGGAAGAAGCAAAAGAAAGGGACAAGGGGGCAAGAAACAGGGAGCAAAGGAGAGGGAGGAACTGAGTAACAGGAAAAGGTTATTAATATATGTTCTCATTTATAAATTATCTACAACACATTAGCATTATATTAAGTGTATTGAAAGCACAAACTCTGATTCTTACAAACACTGTGAAGGACAGATCTCTCTGAATTTTCTAAAGCAAACTAAGACTTAAGAGTCATTTCTCACTAGTTGAAACCACACAGGTATTAAAGACAGAATCTTCCTAGGCCTATCCAACTCCAAAATGCATGTGTTCTTGATATGCTTGGCTGAAGTGAGGACAAGGAAGGTCAGGAAGAGTTCTGTGCTAGGCTGTATGTAGCAGTAACTTTAACCTTGTCCAAAGGTTAGGCTTTTACCTATGGGGATTAATAGCTAAGTCTTATATTTCTATGTCTGAGAATGTCTTTGATTTCATTTACCTGAGTGTGTCAGGTCATGCCATCTCTTCTAACAATGAGATTTAGGATTGGGACTTTAGGTCTCATGGTGTGAGATCAACTTGTAGAGGGTCTGGAGTCTAAGGTCAGTTATGGAGGGACTGAACTGCACTTTCAAGGCATAGCCCCACTGAAAACTCAGGTCAACACGGTTCTGGTGAACTTCCTTGGAAGCGCTTTGTGCACTTTGGTACACAATGATGCCAGGAAAGAAACAAAGTCAATAAAAAAGCACATGATGACCTCACCTTTCATTCAGAAAAGGCATCTGGCAAAGTCCAAAATCTCTTCATTATAAAAACCCTACAGAATGTTGGAATAGAAAGTCTTCAGACCCAGTCCCACCCCAGCTCCTGTGAGTGTGCAGAGAGCTTCCTGCTAGCCTGCGCCAGCGGGACCACTCCCAGCCCAGGCGCAGCATGGGCCGGACCCTCTCCCACCCCCTTCGGATGACCCCACCACTCCGCCGCTCCTCCCCGACCCCACCCACCGAGTAGGAATTGCTCTCTCCCCTACTAAATCTTGCTTCCTCCAGGCACAGCTCAGACCCGGCATAAATGCGTGGGTTGTAACCTTGCAGCTGCAATCCCTGCAGAGAGTGTAGAGGATCGATCCTCCTGGCTAGTCCAGGAGCAGAACATCTCATCACAGGGGCACAACAGGTTCACCGTCA
>NDGN011525603.1:303-10710 GCA_002564285.1 Tympanoctomys barrerae
GGCAAGCACAAGGGCCTGAGTTCAATCCCCGGTTCCGCAAAAAAAAAAAAAAAAAAAAAAAAGGTAAGGAATAGGAACATTGAAGAAAGATGTCTTAAAACAGATGCGTTATTCAGAGACAGCTTTTGAAACAGAAATATACACTAAAATATGTAATTATAAACCTCTGAATCTAACAAATCATTTACAAACCTTTTCATAGCTCCAAAGATATGAGTGCCTTCATATCTGCCAAGTAACTTGAAAGAGGGAAAAGAGTTGTGAACTCCAAGGTACCCTTTTAGTAGGTGGCTATATGCCCAGTGTATATACACACACACAGACACACACACACACACACACACACACTCACTCACTCACACACTTACATATTATACTCACAGTAAAGATACGAATTTTTCTTCCTGAATTTTTAACATTACAGTAACAACTTCTTTGTGCCAATAAATGTTCTTTGAAAATATTTTTTGATGTAAATAAAATGTTTTATCACATAAATAGGCCACAATATGTTCAAACATTCCTCATTTCTGGATATTTCAAATTTTTCCATTTTCCACTTTTAAAAATAAATTGCTTATACCTGTACAACTAAGTCTTTGGATTTCTGCCTTAAAATATGTCCACAGAAGGGGAAAAGGTATGGAAAATATTTTAATGTATTCTTACTATAGTAGTAATAAAAGTATGATAAAGCAAATTTTGGAAATTTGTAGAAATGTTCTTTGCACAAATCTAAACTTCTAATTAGTTCCACGATAAAGCATTGCCTCCAGCATGTATTTTCATTCTGCAATGACTTTTCCATCTCTCAGAAATCCCTTTTCAGCCGTTCCCTGTCCCTTTCTCCTTTTCATGGCCCATCCTGGTCTTTCTCTGTCTGGCTGTCTGCTTCTGCTCCTTGGATGTCCATGCACTAGCCTTCTTTTCTTGGCCTCCTCATCAGGAAGGGAAACTTCAGCTGGTCGTATTCTTTCCCATCTCCCAAAGCACATTCTACTATGGACTGAGATGCCCGCCTGAGGCCCGGAAGGTCCAGAGCTTGACTTGACCACATAGTCTGGTGGGAACCGGGCCCTGTTGGTCTGTGTGGTGTGATCTTGGCCAGTGATCAGAATCTCTCTGTGCCCTGGTTCACTTTTGCAGCAGGCTAGAGATAACGACACAGATGATTCCCAGAGGCAGCGAGGTTAAATGAGTCGGAACATGTAAATGGCTTAGTACACACTCAGGAAATGTTGGTTGTTAATATTCTCTCCATGTATCTGCTTTTTCTGTTTATTTGTCTTTAACAAAAGGGAAATTGCTACAGATTTATTTCCTCTTGGCATGCTTGTGGGAGAAATTATACATGTCTGCTCCTAGAAGCATGAGTCAGAGGCTTGCTGGGATCAAAGGATGGGCAGGATTCCTAGCTCACCTCCCAACTCCCAGCCACCCAGAGCGGCCCTGTCGCACCAAGATGAACCATGTTGCTACCTCATTGTGTCTTTGAGTCATGTTATGACCACAGGTGGCATTACGCTGCACAACCCACCCCATTTCTATCATTTCTCTGCCTAACAGTTGTATTACAAAGCCACAGCAGCAGCCTTGATTCCTCTCTGCTTCTTATACAACAGGATGACGTGGGTGAGATGAACAGGATTTCAAAGAAACCAAAAGTACACAGAATGATAACATGGATTCAGGGTGACACAAACTGACACTATCTATATATTTGCTTCTTAGATTCCTGTATTATTTATTTATTTATTTGTTGTGTTTAGTGCAGGGTCTACAGGGCCTCACTACATAGATCAGACTCATAGGAATCCTCCTGTTTTCAGCCTGCCAAGCTCTGGGATTACAGGTGCACACCACCATGCCCAGTCTCACTGGCCATCTCACTGCACCCCGGGGTGGCACTGGCATGGCCCACGGGGACAAAGCCTCTGACTTCTCTGCCTGCCTAAGCAGGCACTTTAATCTGCTGAGCTATGTGGCCGGCCTGCTTCCTGGATTTTCTAAATTACTTGCAGAACAAATTGAGTAAGTGTTCATAATATTACCAAGCAAGACACAATGAAGATTTTTTAAATACCTCTAGTATCAAAAAAGGAAAGTACTTGTGCATAATTTAATAAATATATTAGTTCTCTAGAGGAAAAAGTAGCCAACCAGTGAGTGATACACGCAGAGACCTAAATAAATGTGGAGGGATGAAACACGTTCGTGGACTGGAATGCTGAATATTTTAATGATGTCGATCTTTCAAAGTTGGCCTGTAGAGTAAATAAAATCCTCCTCTGCATTCCAAAGAGTTTTTCTCTGGTGAAAATAAGTAAGCTGATGCTAAAGTCCACTGACAAAGTGCTAAGTCAAGTGATACTTTCTGGACAAAGAATGTGGAAGACGTGCCTCTACCAGCTGCAAAGAAATGTGCATTGGAGGACTGTAAATTTGGCAGGTAATAAACAAATGCAAAAATGCAGTGGAAGGGTCAGTGAGATAGCTCAGCAGACTAAGCGCCTGCTTTGGTAAGTGCAGGCATCAGAGTTCCATCCCAGTCTCACAGGCCACACTGGCCACACTAGCCCTGCTCCTGGGGTGCAGCCAAGGACCGAGTCCAGACGTGGTGAAGCTGGGATTACCTGTAATCCCAGCACTGGGTGGATGAAAACTGGAGGATCACCATGAGTCCAAGCTAGGTAATGAGGCCTTGTGCTAAATACATAAATGAAATTTTAAAATCCAATAGAATAGAGAACTCAAAAATCCACACGAGCATTTATGAATGCCTGGATTATGGCCAAGATAATGATAAAAAGTGGGCATAATAGAAAGACTGATTTCAGTGAGTGATTCATATAAAGTATTAAGTATACATATAAAATATGAAATCAGAATGCTACGTCATTTTAAGTCCTGGCCAATCACAGAAGTAAATATGAAAAGTGAGACTATGTTGATAATATAAGGGGAAAAAACTTAATAATCATAAATAACCTTGGGTTACATACAACTTTACATACAAAAATTTCCAAATGATAAAGAAAAGAATATTTAAGGGCCAGCCAAATAGCTCAGCAGATTAAAGTGCCTGAAAGCAGGTGCAGGAACCAGGGATTCAATCCCTGGGCCTGCCCTGCTGTCCCCACCCCAGGGCGTGCTGAGATGGCAATTGAGACTGGACATGGTGGCACACAACTATAACCCCAGCTCTTGGGAGGCTACAAACAGGCGAATCACTATAAGTCTGACCTAGTAGTGAGGCCCTGAACACCCTGTAGACCCTTCCCTAAAAATAAAAAAAGAATATATTTTTTAAAAATCTATGCATGAAGAGATGCCGTAAAGTAGAAGGCAAAGCCACAGGATTAACAATCTTATCAATATATATAATTGTAATGAAGATCTGTAGCTGATTTGGGAATGGCATTTCCAAGGTGGCAAGGCCAGAGTTAAAGTGTACCTCTCTGCTTCAGTAAGACAGGGACTCTTCTTTATGTCTACCTGGAGTTCCCTGTGGAAGCCATACAGCATAAAACATAATAGAAATTTTGTTCACATTCTGATACTGTATGTGCTGCCATTTCTGCTTTTCAATTCTGCCCTTCCTTCTCAGCTTTTCTTCATGTCTTTGTAAGTATTCTAGGGGAAATTTCTGGCCCAGACTCTGGACCAAATTCCACTTACATCTTTTCTCATGTTCCTAAAATCTTTTCATGTTTTTACTGCAAGAATTTTTAGCACTGGCATGAATTTATAACTTAGATATAGTTTGTTTTCATGTAGTCTCTGAAAATTGTATCACAATAGTTTCCCATGTTCTAATACAGTTTTATAAAATATTTCTAATGGATTCTTACAGTTGGTTCAATTTTTGACCTAACCCATCCTTCTTTCTTCATAAGACATTATAGATTCTTTTTTTTTAAAGGAGAAAATAATTATCAGTGGAGACTTCTTCAATGGAATTCAAAAACTGCAATTCATGGACTGCAAGTTTATATTTTTAGATAAATGTTCAGAAGTGAAATAAGTAGGCCAAAGTATCCAGGCAGCTTTATGCTTTTAAAATGCATTATGATGTTTTTCCCACTACCAAAATATGCGAAAGTACCAATGACCTTGAAATTCAATGATCAGGAAAAATGTGATATCTTGATTACTATTCAGGTTTGATAATATGGGACTGTGGTCTAGATGTCCCAAGCTCCAGGTGGTTTTTCTTTAAGAAAATTAAAAAAGAGGGTCCTTTTCTTCTTTTTTTGTGGCCCCTTTCTCAGACCATAAAGTTGTCCAACATACAGCCCAAGCATCTGTAGATTGCTACCCTCATCTAAACCCGTAACGGATCCGCCTCTCTCACTGCCAGCGTCTCTAACGTCACCTCCCTCTTTCTTCCTGAAGCCCTGGTTCTTGCATGCACAGCTGCAACAGTGCCCTGACTGCTTCTGCCCTAGCTGGTCCTCCTTGCACTGTCTTGGAGATCCTTCCTCCACTGCAGAGCGAGCTGAGCTTTCTCGCAAGCTAAAGCCCCAACACACGCACTCTGCCCACAGGACAGATGAGCCTTCCGTGTCACTTAAAGCTTTTGCACTTGGTGCATCTACCTTGCCAGTGCCACGTTACATCCCTCTGACCTGTGGTCACACAACTCAAATGGAAACTCTTCCAAGTATTTTAATGAAACCATGTTCTACTACTCGTGAGCTTGTGCCTTACCCTCACCAGGTTTTCTGCATTTCTTTTGGAGAATTATGATATAGGCTCAGAATCTATAATAAATATTTAATCTTTTAAAACTTTATTATAGTAATAGACACATAGCCATTAATTTTCCTTTAAATACTTCCCCTCTCTTTGAACACATTAATTCCATCTTCCTGTTACTTCTTGGAGCAGTTCTAGAAGTCCTCCTGGTTGAGTGTCAAGGTTGCCTCCATGTCCTGAATCAATTCAAAAAAAAAAAAGTCCTTCTCATGGTCATTTTGATTTTTTAATGCATTTGGTTGTTCCAGGATCTCACTATGCAGCTCTGACTACTGATGGTCCTCCTGCTTTCAGCCACCCCAACACTGGGGTTACGGGCCTGCACCACCATACCTGGGGCCAAAGATCAAACCACAGTCCTTGCATTTGCATAAGCCTGCCTGAGCAGGCGCTTTAGTCCACTAAGCTATCTCCCCAGCCCCAGTCATTTTGATTTTCAGGAAATCACACAGCACCAGATCCAGGGAATGAGGTGAATGAGGACACCGCACAAGGTTGGCATGTCACAGAAGCCGTCATAAATGTTTTGAATCAGTTCAGGACATCGAGGCAGCTACCAAATAAGAATCACAACCAGAATTTCTAGAACTGCTTCAGAAAATGACAAGAGTAAGTGCTGGCAAGATAGCTCAGCATACAAAGTGCCTGCTTTGGTAAATCCCTGGTCCCACATGCAGTGCTGACAGAGTCCAGGCATGGTGACGCACATCTATAATCCCAGAGCTGGGGAGGCTGAAAACAGGAGGCTCGCCATGTGTCCAATCTGCGTAGTAAGACCTGTACTAAATACACAAATAAAAAAAAAAGAAAAGAAAGTAACAAGAGTGATGGTATAAGTGTGGTTAACACAAGGGAGGCTATTTTGCGGGAGATTAATTAAGGGCAATGTATCTTTTACTGTATTCATCTTTATTTTTACTTAAACAAGCACCATAATTATAGTTGCTGATTGTGCAGCATTTATTTTAACCCGCGTGAATGCCTGCGCGCCCCTCACCCCCACCGCCATGCCTAGCGCCTGACCAGGAGCACTTGGGGACTGTGAGCGAGGACGACAAGATGGGACGAGCGTGGACGCACCTGGACGGATGCATGAACAACGCGCTCTCCGGCGCTGAGTGATCGGCATTGTAAAGGCGGAAGAGTGTGAGCTGGCGCACCGGCCTACCCTTGACAAGAGCCCCTCTGAGATTTTGTAGGACCGTGTGGTGAAGTCTAGAAATCGTGCTTCTCACAAGCATGGTAGCAGAAGTCAGTCGATTGGAACTAGAATGTTAGAAAAGATCCCTGGAGTTGAAGATAAATTTTTCATTCCTAGCGTGAACTACAGCATCCAGAGCAGCAGCACATTCTGCTTTTTTGGTGTCCACGCAAAGGGGACTGGACTCCTTTTCAGGCTTGCGCTGCTCCGATGCGGCTCCGAGCTCTCCCGTGTCACCCGGACTGTGTCAGTGGTCCATTTTCTCTCTCCCTCCAGCTTCCCCCAACCTACTTGCAACACCGCAGCAAGACTGTGCAGTTAGAGCATAAGCTAGAAATCCTTCCTCTCCTTCCAGTCCAAGCATCTTAATGGCTTCCAATCGCTTGGACCTTTGAAACATATTCTTTAGGATCAGCCAGAACTGAACAACAGGCTCCCGCCATCCGTGAACTTCAGCTCCTGCTCCTGGCTTTCTCCATCCATGTTATACTGACCCCCTCACGACTCCTGGACGTCAATCCTCCTATGTGAGATTCGAGGCTTATTTTTTCTGCGTGGACATTTTCCTCTCCAACGTATGCATAACTGCGCTCTCTCTTCCGTCACCGCTTTAAATGTCAACTCCCCAACCTTGATATTTAATAACCCCCGTTCTGCTTTACTTTGGTCTCATAATAATTCACATTGTCTAGTTTAATACATTTTACTCCTATACATTTTCCTCAACAGAGACTAAGTTCAACATGGGAAATGACTCTTGCCAAGTTTTTCACTTTAATAATGATTTTCTAAAACCTAGTGCAGTGTCTGATGAAGAGCAGACAATGACACAGTCAATTGGGAATAATAATAACTCTATAGAATGGAATTTCCCTTTCAATCTAATCTTTTACAAGCAGAATGGGTTAGAAATGATGTGTTGTGATTTAATTTTTTTTTTAAATACAGCTTAATATAGCAAGGGGATACTCTGAGGTATATTGATGGCAATGTGTCTCTTCTTATAATAAATGTTTTTATTTTAAAAGCAAATATAGGGCTGGCCCAATAGCTCAGTGGATTAAAGCACCTGCAAGCAGGCATGGGGGCCGGAGGTTTGATCCCTGGGCCTGCCATGCTGGCCCCACCCCCAGGGCGTGCGGGGCATCGTGGTGCACACCTATAATCCCTCTCACTTGGGAGGCTGTAAATAGGAGCATCACTATGAGCCCAATCTAGTAGTAAGACCCTGAACACCCTGTAGTTCCTTCCCTAAAATACAAAAAAAAAAAAAAAAGGAAAGAAAGAGAGAAAGAAAAAAGCAAATATATAGCTTGAAAAGATTGGAACAATAGCATGTTGTGATGGAAAGTGAGAAGGACTGATAGCTTGCGTTTCCTCCAAAATTCCCGTCTTGGAATCTCAGTGTACTGCTTATGACCTCAGCACTCAGGGTACTGAATATGACCTTTGTAGAGGTAATTAGGATTAAAATGAAGTCCTAAGGGTGGGACCCTGATCCAGTGGGATTAGTGCCCTCATTAGAGATACCAGGCAGCACACTCACTTTGCCATGTGGGCACCCAGTGAGAAGAACACGGCCACCTTTGAGGATGAGAACCCTCACCTGGTACCTCAGTCTTAGGCTTCTCAGCCCCTGGATATGTAAGAAATAATGGTTTATTGTTAAAGACACCTGAACTGTAGCATTTTTCTATGGCACATGGAACAAACTAATATACAAATATACTTTTAAAATCATCTAAGCTCCCTGCTTAAAAGAAATGGAGAGGAAAGCTAGAGTTGAGTGACCTTACAAAGATACAAAGTTGGTATCAAGGGGGCCTGCCCCTTAGCTCAGTTCTTTAAGTGGCTCCTTCAACAAAGCAGTCAGGCTCAGGTTGCTGTGGTTCGAGCCCCACAACTCAAGCCAGCCGATCCTGCCCTCCAGGCATTCAAAGCAAAAAAAAAAAAAAAAAAAAAGTTAGCATCAAGCAGAATTAAATTTAAAATCAAACTGCAACTGATAACATTCTCTACTTACGGTGCTAACTCATGTTCTGCCCTATGTAATACAAGATCGATATAAGTCAGGGGTCTGCAAATCGTCTTCACTTGAAACTCTGTTTTTCCAAAGGCTCTGCCAGGGGTTTTGCCATTTAAAGTTAATGGTGGTGATCTTTTTTCAGTCCTCATAGGGACATTTAATTGATTTTTCCCCTACAGTTATATATGTTTTGCCAATAAATTTTTCTTATCCATAGAAAGAGGTGAGAAAGGGAAAAAATAGTACTGAGGACACTGGACAGTAAATCTCTAGAAGTAATTCTCTCCTTTCAAGACGGGCAAGGATGGGTACACTCAATACAGGCATTTTTTCTGCTAGTACGAGTAGTCCTCATTCAGAGATGGCGGGAACGCTGCTCACAATTTTATTGTGTTCTGAAAGTCTCACTGCTTTTCAAAGTCCGGCTTCCTGGACACATTTGAAAAGTTCTGAGTCTCCTGCAAGACACTGCTGCTCAAAAAGCCATTATCAGCCCAGGCTGAATCTGTAGAAGAAAATTTTCCAAATCAAATCAATCCCAAGGGCTGGATATGGTGGCCACACCTGCAATCCCGGCCCTTGGAAGCTGAGGCAGGAAGATCATCGTGAGTTCAAGACCGGCCTGCCCTACAAAGTGAGCTCAAGACCAACCTGGACTGCAAAGGTGGGACTCTATCTCAAAAAGACAAGAAATAAAAGCAATCTCAGTCCCTCTGGACTCAGCATTCTTAGAATATACCTATCGCTTTATTCATTGTCAATTCCTGCATCATATATTTCAGGGTGTTTTTTTTAAATTTTACAGAGAAAAAGATAAACAATGAAACAGCTTCATAGGACAGTGACAATAGCTGATACATTAGTTGTCAGTAGGTGACACATTTCAAATTTCAGGTTGGTAGGACCCTTATGATAGTTGTTGATACATTGCATTTTGTGGCATTCCTAGTAGCTAAACAGAATATAATACAGAGGCACAATTTCTTATCTAAACAAGATTAGCACAAAACATTCTTTTCAAGGAGCTAAGAGAAGCTAGGTGCAAAAGTATTTTAAATACTTTGTGTGTGTGTGTGTGTGTGTGTGTGTATCTGTGTGTATTTTCCCCATTCTTCCTTTCTCTTTTCACTTTTCCCCATCACAATTTGTCTTTTTTTTTTTTTTTTGCAGTTTTTTCCCAGTTCACAATGTCTGTTGTATGTTTCAGATCCTATTTTCTTGTTCAATTTCTCACACTAGTGAGACAATCTGATATTTACACACATGGGTCTGATCCATTTCACTTAATAGTATGGTCTTGAGTTGTGTCCATTTATGTATAAAAGACTATAGTTTGTCCTTGTTTATGGCTGAATACTAATTTGTTCTATTAAAAGTACATCTTTTTTAACCATTCCTCAATTGATGGGCATCTTGGCTGTTTCCAAGATTTAGCTATGACAAATTGTGCTGTTATAAACATGGGTGTACATATATCACTGTGGTGTGATGGGTTTTTTTTTTTTTTTTTTGGAAAGATACTCAAATGTATCTTGGTTCAAATGAGACCTTTAAATCCAGTTTCTTAAGGAATCTTCACATTGGTTTCCGTAGTGGTTGTACCAGTCTACACTCCCACCAGCGATGGGGAAGGTTTCCTTTTCCCCACAGTCCTTCCCACATTTATTATTGGTCATTTCATGATAACCGTACTTGCTGGGGAGAGATGGAATCTCAGTGTGGTTTTAATTTGAATTTCTGGAATGACCACTGGTGTTGAACATTTTTTCATGTATTTATTTGTCATTTGTATTTCTTCATCTAAGAAATGTATATTCATCTAAGATGTCAATTTTTGGAGTGGGTCTTTGAATTTGGGGTGTCTGATGTTTTTCAGTTCTTTATGTATTCTCAATATAAGTCTTTTGTCTGTGAGACAGATGGATGTAATTTTTCCCACTCTATAGTTTGTCTTTTCACTCCATTGGAGATTTCTCATATTGTGCAAAAGCATTTTAATAAGGTACAATCCCATTTGTTGATTCTTTACATTATTTCTCTTGTGGTCTGCATTTTATTTATGAAATCTCTGCCTACACTTATGTCTTTAGGACTTCTACCTATTTTATCTTCCAGTAAATTTGATGTTTTTGTTTTAATATTTAGATCTTTAGTCCATTTTGTCTTTAGTGCATAATAAAATGAGTCTAGATTTAATATTCTGCATGTGGAAAGCCAATTTTTTCCAGCACATTTATTAAAGAAACTGTTTTTCTTCCAGTGATAATTTTTGTCTCCTTTGTCAAAGATGAGGTGGCTGTTTGTGTTTGGGGATGCATCTTTATTTTCTGTTTCATTCCACTGATCCTCAGGTCTCATGTTTTTTTTTCCATAATTTTATTGATAAACAAATAGCAATGAGACAGTTTCAAATCAAATCAGT
>NDGN011525611.1:1768-15030 GCA_002564285.1 Tympanoctomys barrerae
GGCCACACACACACACACACACACACACACACACACACACACAAATAAATAAATAAAATTTTATATTATTCATTCCTTTTGAGCAGTTTCTTTCCCTTTCACTATATCAATTGTACCTTTCAGATTTTATTTATTCTTTGAGGTTCTTACACTAGGGAGGCAATATGGTGTTTACACTTGTGGGTCTGATTTATTTCACTTATAAGTATAGCCTATAGTTTCATCTATTTACCTGTAAAAGTCTCAAGCTTATCTTGTTTTATAGATTAGTAATACTCCATTGTATAAAAATATCACATCTTTTATATCCATTCTTTGGTGGATGGGCAATGGTATTGTTTTCCATATCTATTACAAATTGTACTACTATAAACACGGGTGCACAAATTTTGCTGTGGTGTGACGTTTTTAATTCTTCTGGGAAAATACCCAGAAGGGGAATAGCTGGGTCAAATGAGACCTCTAATCCTATCTTTTTGAGGAATCTCCACACTTATTTCCATAGGGGTTGTACCCAGTCTACACTCCCACCAACAGCAGAGAAGGGTTCTTTTTTCCCCACAACTCCCCTGACATGTTATTGTTTAATTTCTTGGTGATAATCATTTTTTCTGGGGTGAGATGTAATCTCAGTGTTGTTTTAATTTGCATTTGTCTAATGACCAGTACTGTGGAACATTGTTTCATATATTCATTTGCCATTTGTATTTCTTTTTCTTAATTTATTTTCCTTATTGTGTACATTTTAGTTTTCTTTGTGGATTTCTTCTCTACTCACCAAACCTATAGTGAATTGTAGTTTTTTACCATGATGTCCTGATGGGTACATGGGTTTTTTTTTTTAAGGAATCTGTCATGTTTTGGGGTTTGTGTTAGAGGGATCCAGAGATGGGATAAATTCAACTTTATTTGTCCTGGACTTTTAAAGAAAAGAAATGGTACCCAAAGTCCCTTCATTTTACCTCTTATTAGTTGTTCAGTAGATTGAGTGCCAAGCATTTTATTAAAAACTCATTTTCACCCATGTATGGCTTATGCAATATTCTAAATCTAACTCTATAGCTCACACTGAATTTGGGACCAGTCCAAATTCCAGCTTTCTCAGAACTTCCAGCTTTGATTTCAACCCCTACTGGCCCTCAGAAAGCCTGGTATTCTAGACTAAATTGTTTTTCGTAATTTTTGTACTCAAATGTTGTCCATTATACAGATATCCTTTGTAACTATATTATGAATTATTGTAGCAGTCATTCTGAGTTCTTTTTCAAGGTAATGTGATGGGACCATATTTTGCTTTCTGTGCTGTGGTGGATGGTATTCAATATAAGACTGGACTGGGACAAAACAAAAAGGAGTCTAGATCCAATGCAGCAAAGCTAGCTCTTGATGAGCTTTTACAATTGGATGAACCTGAACTAAGAATTTTAGAACAATCAGGTAAATATTCTTGATTTAAAAGTATTGCAAAATGTATCATTTTCCAAAAGGAATTATCTGAAAGATTTATGTTAATGAAGTCACTTGGCAACTGCAGACAGAAGTTATAAGAGTTGAATAATTTCTTTTACTTTCTCCGTTGATGTAGTTAGAAGTTAGTGTTTTGCATATTTTAATATCAAAAGATAAAATTGTGTTGCTGAACTGTCTGATAATTTGTCCAATTATTAGCAAGTTCAGATCTTGAAATGTGTTTTTTCTGTCATTCATTAGATTCTTACTAAGCATATAAGCCTCTACATTTGCTAAAAATTAAATTTTTAGATAGTTTTTGTAAAACATACCTGTGTTAAATTTCAGTAAATAATAGTTACATGGAAAAATGAT
Source organism: Tympanoctomys barrerae (assembly GCA_002564285.1). NCBI lineage: Eukaryota > Metazoa > Chordata > Mammalia > Rodentia > Octodontidae > Tympanoctomys > Tympanoctomys barrerae. Next base: position 3,593 of record NDGN011525611.1, read on the forward strand.
GACTAAGAGTGCTGTAAATAATGTTAGGAATATAAAACCCAGAATCCAGTGGCTGCAATTAAAAGTATTTACCCTGGCAGACATGTTCTTTGTCCCCTATATCTATGTTTCACTTGTAAAGTGGGGATATGATAGTAACTACTATGTATTATGGCACATGAAGTCCTTAAGCAATGTCTGGTGAATAATACAAAATCAGATAATGGCTGCTATTATTAAATATTAATTAATATTAAGAATATGTTAATATATACACTATCAATTTTTGCCATTATTCATTTCATGCTACACTACATTTTTTGGTTTTCCTGTAAGTGAGGTAACATTTTGAAAGGAAAATATTAACATAGTTCAGAAATCTGTGGAAGTGGTTTATGACAGGAGCTTAAATGGTTTAGAGTTGTCACTAGAGAAGCTCGAGGATGCTGTGAAGCTGAGCTTGGATTAAGATTTGGGTTTCAGCTCAAAAGACCAACCGCTGACAGAAATGCAGACAGTGAAGGCCAGTCTTAGGAAGTTTCAGCTGCAAACAAGGATTCCCTTGGCAGTTGGACTCTAAGCCATGTGTGTTACATGCTGGCAGAAAATGTTTCTTCATTTTTCCATGATTTGAGGTTTTGTAGGAGAGTAAAATTAAGCATGGAAGTCTAATTAGTCTGGCAGAGAAAATGTCAAAGTCCAGTATCCAGGCTGTGGCATGCAGATTGCTGGCAGACTTATAACCAGGTCTATTGTGAAAATCACTAGCAAAAACTTACATGAAAAGTTTACAGTTTCATCAGAAAGGAAGTCCCTAGGGCCGCACAAATAGCTCAGAGGATTAAAGCATCTGTAAGCAGGTGAAGGAGTGAGGGTGGTTGGGGGCTCTGCCCCTAGGGGCACAGTGAGATGGCAGTTGAGCCTGAGCATGGTGGGATGTACCTGTAATCCCAGCTCTTAAGAGGGTGTAAACAGGCGGATCACTATGAGTCTGATCTAGTAGTGAGACCCTGAACACCCTGTAGACCCTTCCCTAAATATACAAAAAAGAAAGTTCCTGCAGAGTTGGGAGAAAGGGGAACATGGTTGCTGCAAGACAGAAACCAAGTACTTTGTGTCATTATAGTAAGAAAGACAATGTAAATTCATCCCAGCAGGAACTTACCTATCACAGACTGAAAGATGCAAAATCATAAATATTTGCTTTGAGGAAAGAGCCCCATAATGACCAGCTCACTCATGGCTGTCTAGGAAACTTTTTCCCAGAGTTCAGCCATCTAGATACACAGAGACCACTGACTGTGGTTGCCCAGCTGCTGCTCCCACTGATAGCAGGCCTTAACATCATGCATGTGTTGCTGGCCATATTGTACAGAATGCAAGTGTTGTGGGTTCAAGGAGGCTTCTACTTAGATTTCAGAAGGCCTGGGGCACCAGGCAGTGTGTCCTGAGAGGACAGTATGTGAAGATGTGAGAGTAAAGCTGAAAGTGTAGCAGAGAACCCAGGATGTTAGAAATGATAAGAATATGGTTAATCTACTCAAGATTGCTGCAGATTTTGAACATAGCTAACTCAAGAGAGAGGACATAAGGGTGCCAACCAGCAGTGCCACAGGCCTATAAAGCTCACTTCTTGACACATCTTGCCTGGATACTGGACCTGGAATTACAGAATTTTAATGTTTATCCTGCTGAGTTTTGGTCTTGCATTGGTCCTTTCTATTCTGTTATTCCTCACCCCCCTTTTAGAAAGGGAATGTTTACTTTGTACCATTTATATTGGATGCATTTAACTTCATTTTTCATTTTTATAGGGGCTCATAGCTAGGTATTTCCCTGACTGGACTTGGAACTTTTTTTGGAAATGAGTTGGACATGAGTTTTTGGGGGGCCAAGGCCAGAGAATGTTATGCTTTACATCTAAATTGTGCTTCAAGAGCCTCATGTGATCTGAAGATGACTGTATTATGGAGCCATTATGCTCATTAGTAGATTTATTTATTGCTGAGCTCAGTAGATAACTATGCTATAATTAGATGGATTCTGGTTGGAAGTATATCACTGGTAGCGTGACTTTAGAGGCTGTATTTGCATTCCTAGTGTCTCCCTTTACTCTCTACTTCCTGATTGCCATTAATAGATCTGCTTTTCTTCTACCATCCTGTTTCAGCTTGGGAGCCTGCTGACTATAGACAGAGTCTTCAAATATCCCATGAGCTACAATAAATCTCTCTTATTTGGAGTTGTGGATGTTAGACATTTAGTCCAGGACTGTGATGAGAAAGCAACACTGAGCATGAGTGTTTGATGATCTAAAATTGGAAAAAATACAAACAAAAAAATCATTCTTGGTCTATTGTTATCATAGTAAAATACCAACTTTTTGGTATTATAAAGTTTCATGTTTCCTAATGTTTGTTGTTGTTTACAGGTCCTCCTCCTATCCCTGCAGAACCTGTTGCTACACCTGAACCAACATATGTTTCAAAAGTGCATTATGGTAAGGAAAGTCTTTTAAATGTTCATTCTTAGATAATTAACCCAGTTAAAGGTACAATTAAAATGTGTATACATATGAAAATGTACACTTTATTATTCAAACTTTTCACAGTAAGAAAGAGGAAAGTTTCCCCCTATGCTTTGCTCAAAAGTAAGGGAAATACAGGATGGAGAGGAAAGAGTAAAGGAAGGGGTTTCTTCTTGTAAGAAGCTTTTAATTTCATGACTTCTCATAAATTTCAACTGCTTTTAAGAGAATTCTTTGCTTTTGTGGTCTTTTTTCCTGGTGTTCCATGGTTATTGGGCATTTTCATTTCAGATAATATATTCTTGTTCTTTTAATGGCAGTTATTAGCCACTCAAGCCCAAGAAAGGTAAAATTTCAGTTTACATTACTGGTTATATGATGTAGGATCCATTGATTCCCTGTGTAGCTTGCCTCATTTGTAAAGTGACCATTTCCGGAAATTCCTTGTAGAGTTATTGCAGGGATTAAATGAGTTTGTACTTGTAAATGTAAACTACTTGTATGAGTGACTGCTGCATGGTACATGCTCACCAAATAGTAACTTTCATATTTTATTACAGCTTCATCACATTCACTATTATATGGTAGTATATCCTTTTCCTGTCAAGCTATTTTGTGAAATGCAGAAAAATTATTCATTGACAATGTTTTAGAAACACTTCAAATTTAAAAGTTTATGGTATTTGTAAAATAAAAATAATAAACTTTCCTTTCATTTTCCAAGCCTGCAGGTTAGGATTTGAAGTTTGTGCCTGTTCAACCATGATCTTCTGTTGCCTTTAAGACAAGAAAAAGGCCCCATACATTTCTATGCTTGCATGGACCTAATAGACTAGACCATAAAAAAATAAGCACATTCAAAACACAGAATCCATTAGTAGATATAACCATTGAACCTAATGGCCACATGAATTAATGAACTGAAGGACCAAAGGGAAGCAATACAATAGCAGTGATCTCTTAATATGGGAAGAGGCGCATGTCAGAAGTTCAGCCTCTGTGGACATTTTTACTGACTAATAATAAGGTTAAATTCCAAGGATTGGCAAATAATGTAGATTGATGTTACCCTACAAAAACAAATCATTGGACAAGGAAGATAGCTCAGCAGTCAAAGCCCCTGCCTGGCAAGTGCAGGGTTCTGAATTCAATCCCCAGTACCACATGCTGTGCCAGTCCCGGGTCCCTGGGTGTACCATGCCGATCCCAAAACTGGGTGCAGTGGGGCACTCCTGTAATGCCAGTGCTTGGGAGACTGAGACAGGAAGATCACTACAAGTTGGAACTCCCTGTATCAAAAGAATTTTTTTAAAAAATCACTAAGAGAAGAATAAAAAAGTTTAAGCGCAAGAGTTGAGTTTAGTTTAAAAGGTTTCAGTGAAGGTAAGATGTCAGATAAGAGAATATAAAGCTTATCCTTTAAGCTTATGGGTTAAAGTAAAAATGGAATATTAAAATTTAAGGGATTTGGAGCTCACAGAAGTCTGGATACTTTTTGTTGAGCAAATAATAGAGGGGAGCTTTTGTTTCATAGATTGTCTTCTTTGCCTTTTGCTTCTAACTGGGGTGTGTCTTCACTAAAAATAAGAAAATGCAAGTTTAATATAAATATAGGGCTGGGGACATAACTCAGTGGTCTAAGTGCCTACCTGGCAAACCCAGGTTCAGTCCCTAGTACTGTATGCGGTGCTGGTCCCAGGTACCAAGCCGGTCACCAAAACCAGGCGTAATTGCTATTATTTCTCAATAAAATTATGGGGGAAAAAACAGGCATGGTGGCACATACCTATAATCCCAGTGCAGGGTAGACTGAGACAGGAGGATCACTATGAGTGTGAGCTGTGTAGTGAGATCCTGTACCAAATACATACATACATACATACATATATACAAGTTTTAAAAAATTGTATAAATATAAATTTGTAAATGGGCTAAAATAAGTTGTATCTGCTTATCAGAATGTTAGTTAATTCTATATTTATATTTTCAGCATTCATGTGATTTTTAGAAGGCTATGATTATTAAACAAGAATTTGTATAAAAATTATAATTATATATTTCAAATACATGTACTACACAAGAGCAAAATGGTTTCCTTTTTTTCTTCTGAAAAATATTAAATTAACTGAACCATTTATAGACTACCAGCACATACCATGAAACATCAAGAACCATTAATGGTTTATAGCCAAACTTGAAAAATACTCTATTAAGGGATTGTGCAACTTCTCATTCTCCAAAAATTGATTTTTCCTAGGAATACACAGTGATATATACTCAAATTGCTAGATCACCAGAACTCTCCTCATGAATCTCAAGCACTTCCCTTATTAAAAAGAAAAGAAAGAAACAGCTTTATAAGAACTTTTGATGTGCATTCTTGCTAATAAACCGTCTAAGTCACTTTTCTGAGACATAATACTTGATACCCAAATCTGAGGCTCACAGTTTAATTCACAGTCAGCAGGCATGGGGCAGAACATCTTGGCAGAGGGGATAGCAGAGGAAAGCTGCTTATTTCATGAGACATGGAAGCAGGGAGAGGAGAGCTGGGGAAGGAGGTGTATCCTTCCATGTTCTACCTCCAGTAACCCCACCTCTTGTTAACCAGACCTCATTAACTTATAGCAAGCCAGCTATATGGCCCCCATGATTCAGTGACAGTCCAAAAGTTCCTGCAAACCATAATATAAATTATTCTCTGGCAATGCTAGTTATTTAGGACTTTTTAAATGTTCTTTGATAGGTAAGGGGTTTTAACGGGAAAAGTGAAACTGTAAAAGGAGTCTAGATGCTTAATAGTTTCCAGTGATTTTCAGTGGGACGAATACTAAGGAAATGTATTTTGATTGTCAGAATGATTGTGGAAATTATTGCGATTTATTGGGATGTTGATCATCTTCCAATTTGTGGGACAGTCTATAAAACAGAATTGTCTTTTGTCTCATGAGTTTTGAGTATCTTCTCAGACTAAATTCTATAAATGTAAATCAGTAGCCCTTTAGCAATAATGTTTAATATTTATAAATCTTTTTACATAAATTATCAAAAAAGTTCAATCGCTTGTGTTTTTAATACTTTAAAACTGAATGCCTTAAACTCTCATTCATAAAGTAATTTAGAAATCTGCTTACATAGCTCTATAAGTCATTAATTTTACTGTAGGTTTTTAATAATAATAAGACATGTCTGGAAAAATCATAGTGTTCTTCAAAGTCATATTGCTTTTTTAATTTTTTTTTCTAGATGGGAGATATACACAGTATTCCAAGATCTCACAGATTGTTAAAGAAACATTTAACCAACTAATTTCCAGTCAGTCACAGTATCTGAGGTGTAGCAATTCATTGGCTGCTTTTATTGTTGAAAGAGGTCAGTCCATTTATTTGGGATGTGTTTATACAGGAACTAGCATCTTAATGATCTAAACTGTAACAGTAATATTTTCATTAATTATCTTTGTCTCAGTTGACAGTGGTATACTGATTTGAAGTGATTCTTTTGTAGCAGAATATAAAACAAAATACTTTTACTTAATGGAAATTCATAGCAGAAAAAGAATGGGGTTAAGTATTCTGAAACAGATGAGACTTAAGGTGAAAGTTTAAATATTGATAAAGCTTTGCTTTGCTGTATAGAGAAAAGGCAAACCTTTTTGGAGAGAGGAAGACATCAGAGAAGAGTAGTATAAAACTAAGTTGGGATATTGAGAAGATGAATTTATTACTTGTACATAGTATATTTTTAGGGGCAATGAAAAGAGAGTTAAACTGATAACATGGTAGCAGACTACATTGTACCTTAACAACCAGTCAAAAGTTCGATTTAATAAGATTGATAATAATCTGAGGGCCGGCCAGATAGCTCATTGGACTAAAGCACCTGCTTAGACAGAGCACAGTGGCCAGGGTTCCATTCCCGGCATGCCATGCCAGCTCCACCCCTGGGGCACGCTGAGATGGCAGTTGAGACTGGGCATGGTGGCACGTGCCTATAATCCCAGCACTTGGGAGGCTGAAAACAGGAGAATCACTGTGAGTTCTATCTATGTAGTGATACCCTGTAGACACTGTAGATCCTGTACTAAAATGCATTTAAAAAAAGATTGATGATCTGAAAGATTTCAAGCAGGAAGGCTATGGAACATAAGCATCAGACAGCTCTGCAATTTAAATTACTTGAGCTATTTATACATTCAGTGTGTCTGTGCTTCAAGTTTATTCTCCATTTGTGAAACAACCCCTGTCATGGGATTTATAGAGTTAAATGCTAAACCAAGTAATTAGCACATTTACTTGAACTTAATAAAAGTTTAATAATTTATGTTTGTCTTAAGGTAAATTAATTTTTAAGTAATAGTTGATAGCAAATAATTTTTTAAAAATTATAGGAGTTGAAACTGAATTAGAAAATCAACATTTAGGTGGTTTAAGTGACCTGCTTCTAGATTTTAAATGAATATAAATAAAAAGAAAAAATATATTCTAAAATTTTTGATATAATATGAATGTGAAATGAATGATAGATTATAAGAGATAAGTAAAAGTAATAGCATCATTTAAAGTTTATATTGAGTAGCATTTGTGTACACATAGAGATTCCGAAAGCTGGTTTGAAGTTAGGTTGAGAAGAACATGACTAAGAATAATGCATGTGATTCTAGAAATTGTGATACAAACATTCCTAGAGTAATACACAATCAGTACATATTTAAAATATATTGTTACTGCTTGTTACCTTACCTCATCATTTTAATTGGGTCTGTAAGAAATCATAAAATCTAAATGCCCTTTCTCTCTCTCCCCCTGCCTCCTGCTCTCCTACTTTCATTCTCTCCAGCAAAGCTGTTTTCCTGTACTTGCATTCTTCTCTGTTGTAAAAATAGGTTATAGATTAATTCTTTCCCTTAAGTTCATTCCATTCCTTTCCCATCCTGAGGCTCTTCTTTTGGTTATCTTCTCTTTTCCCTGAATTATTAAATTTAAATATACCAATGAAGCATTGCAGATTTAATAAGCTGAGAAAGCTGACTTCTTGCTATAATATGTCCCCTTAAAACTGAGATCTTACATCACTGTTTAATTCCAGAACTTCCACTGACATTGTATCATTCTTCTTAAGGGAAGGTTTAAACACTTCGTTTTTGAGTCACATTCAGCATTCTCAGGACCACATTCCTATCAGGGGGATGAAAGCTGAATCTGTATTCAGGTGTCCCTGAATAATATGTATGTGCCATCTTTCCAGTCACCTAGAAAGCCTGGATACCCAAATGTCTGTCTTAAAAATAAAAGCAAACTTCCTTTAAACTCTTGCAGTACCCTCTAGTATAAATCTATAGTTGTTGTTTACTTGATTTACTGGCCAAACTTTATCAAGAAATTGTTTAGAGTCACTGTGTCCCCTCTTTACTCCAATTTGTTTTTATCTTCTACTTGTTGGAAAACCGCTCTTGTCAGTGCTACCCACTTCTGACATGCTATGAAATCCAGCGAATGGATTTCATTCTTTATTTACTCAACTTTCCAGAAAAATGTTTTACTATATATTTTTTCGTCACCCCAATAGTCTTCTAGTTTACCTACCTGCTACCCTACCCCATCACAATATTGGCTATACTATATACAAAAATTATGTAGTAAAACTTTTGTTTTTCTAGGACTACAGAACATTTAGAATTTTAGGACTATAGTATGTTATTAACTGTAGTCACCATGTTGTACATCAGGGCTCCAGAACTTAGTGTAACTGTCAGCTTATCCCTTCAACCATCTCTCTCCATTTTTCCCACTTTCTAATCACTAGTAACCCCTCTTTTAATCTGTATTTGACATTTATAGCTTCTGCATATAAGAAAGGTACTATGATATTTTCATTCTCTGTTTGGCTTATTTCATTTAGCATATCGTCATTCATGTTTATCCATGTTGTTGAAAATGGCAGGATTTCCTTTACAGAATCTGGGAAATATGCTATTATATGCATATCTGTATGTAATGTGAAATATTTATGAATATGCATGTGGGAATGTATATATAAGTGGAAATATAAAAATGTATCTGATGTATATATATATATATATATCAGTTTATTTTTTTCTTTTTGTGATGCTAGGGATTATACTTAAGATCTTACACTGAGCTGCATCTGCAAGCCTTTATTTTTTATTTTGAGAAACATTCCCACTATAATGCAAAGTTACACAGGCTGGGTACAAATTTATAATCCTCCTATCTCAGCCTCTTGAGTGCTGTTTTGATTTACATTTTTCTAATGATTGTGAGCACCTTTTCAAAAATACTCTTTCTTTCTGCTTGTAAAATATCTTTCTATGCTCTTCGCCCACTTTTAATCTTTCTTACACTATTAAGTTGTAGGATATCAAACTCCTATTAAAGGATTTACAGATGAATTTCTCCCATTCCATTGCTTCATTTTTCATTTTGTTTTCCTTTGCTATGAAGGAAGGACAGATACTGAAGTGTAATTCTAAGTGGATTTTACTTTCATACAAGTAGCTTTTTCATAAGTGCTTGATTAAAAATCTACAAACTCCTAGTCAAGATATGAAATATTCTTTCTTTAATGTCATCTAAAGCCAACTCTTTCATTCCACTTACTGGAGCAGCTTTAGTAGCTTCTCTATTTATGCTGCTTATGCTATTTCTTTTGACTGGCACAGGCTTTCCCTTCTCGTGTTGCTCACTTTTCACACTGCATCTTAAATTATTCATGCTGCTCATTCTTTGCAATTTCAGTTTCATCTTATTAGGCAAAAATTCTGAAACTAATGTGCCTAAAGTAACCTCTTTTCATCCTTCACATTCCATAGTTGTTTTTTTCAAAGCACTTAACAGAATATAGGGTATATTTAGTCTTTTTTTATTTATTTGGGGGGGTTATTTTTGGTTTTTGAGACAGAATCTCCCTATGTAGCACAGGCTGGTCTAGAAGTCGTGTCAGTCCTGCCTAAGCCTCCTGAGTGTTGGAATTCCAGGCAAGTGCCACCATGCTGGGCTAAGTCTTTTCTTCTGTCTATCTTTGTAATATTCATGAGGGTATGTCTTAATGAAATCTATTAAAATGTCAGAAACATCTAGATGCATAAGCAATAGTTGAGTATTTAAAAGCCAACCATGTATGGTGAGTCTGTTGATTGTACCAAAACTTTAGATAAAGCACCAGTGTATAAGGTAGCTTGCCCTTTTAATTGAGATACCACTTTTTAAAATTTCAATTCTTGAAATAATTTGAAATTACAGAATTATTTTTCTGTGCTTTTGATCAGACATGTCACCCAATTAAAAATGATGGGATAGTGGGATTAATACATAGGAAAAGAGGATTATGACAGCTTGTTACTGAATGCCTTTTTTTTTTAAACAGCTGGACATCATGAAGTTGTAGCTGTGGGCACAGGTGAATATAATTGCAGCCAGTGCATTAAGCCAAATGGAAGAGTGCTACACGACACTCATGGTGTTGTTACAGCAAGAAGGTCTCTCCTTAGGTAGGGTAACAAGTGTATTTAATGCCGTAAAATAATAATCCTTCCAATCCAGAGTAACCACATGTAAATGATTTTATTTACAAATGGAAATGTACTGTTCCTTGAATCAAGGATATCATAGCCTCGTATTTATCCAATTCATCCAGTGTTTTCATGGTACCTTTGGAAACATTGTAGTAACTGCAGTGTCCAGTGTGTGAATAATAATGCCTTCCATTATTAACTACTTGTAAACTAAGTTCTAAGAGTCCTACAGTTTGTTCAAAATACAGATACCATATTTTTTTTTACTGGCTAAAGTTATTGGAAAGTATAGCTTTAGATTTACACCAAGAAAACTTGATCATATTGCACTTCTGAATTAGATGTAGTTATCCAAAGACAGCATTAGAAGCACTCAAGTTTCCATTTGTGATGTCCTGGGCATGGTTTATCTATAGCACAGTGTCAGTAAGATAGTTTTTCGGCTGACAGACAGCAAAGAGAAAAAAGGGGCTCAAGTAAGCATACGTAGTTACTATCTCCAAACTCATCAAGTCACTCTGCCTTCTGCAAGAGGAGCAAAAAGTACTTAGGAATGTTAGTCTTTGACAGTCCTTCCATATGAAAATATAAACTGTGGGAAGTGGATGTTACCTGCTATGCTATCCACTTGCTTTGGGTCTGTTTATCCATTGAGTTTACTTTTCACCATACTTTTTCTTAAACAAAATTTTAAGTGCAAATTGAAATATGATAATAAATTTCATCAAGGGCTAGCCAAATAGCTCAGCAGACTAAAGTGCCTGCAAGCAGGCACAGGAGCCAGGGGTTTGATCCTGGGGCCTGCCATAATGGCCCCACTCCCAGAGCACACTGAGATGGGAATTGAGACTGGGCATGGTGGTACGTACCTGTAATCCCAGCTCTTGGGAAGCTGTAAACAGGAGGATCACTACAAGTCCGATCTAGTAGTGAGACCCTGAAAACCCTGTAGACCCTTCCCTAAATACAAAAAATAAAAATAAATAAATAAATTTCATCATCCAGCATCAATAATCATCAGTATTCTGCTTTTTGTTTAATCTTTATATTGCCACTTTTTGTTAATGTTTTCTTTGTTGGAGCATTTAAAAAGTTTTCACATTTTATCTGAAGAGTATGAGTGTGTATCTCTTAAGAATCCTGTAATCTTTTAAAAAGTTATTGGTGGGATCTGTATATGTATTCATTTTTTCCCTATCCTTCTTCATACTGATGGAATTATGTGAATTCTTTAGTTACCTCCTTTATACCCTGTTTCTTCCAGCGTTTAACACATCTATATATTGGTTCTTAATTATGTATTTTTGTTGATGAGTGTGAGTAGAATACATCTTTTTTTTTGTATTTTAGGGAAGGGTCTACAGGGTATTCATGGTCTCACTACTAGATCAGACTCGT
>NDGN011525620.1:1890-21512 GCA_002564285.1 Tympanoctomys barrerae
GAACTCAGGCCCTTGTGCTTGCCAGGGAAGCACTTATTCCACTAAGCCATCTCCCCGGCCCCAACCTTTTTAATTTTAACCTAAGCTCTCAAAGGTATACACTGACATATATCTTCAATATGTGCAGGCATATGTATATACATGTTTTTTTAATCTTTTATTTATTTATTTATTTGGTACAGGGTCTCACTATGCAGCTCAGACTCATAGTGATTCTACTGTCTCAGACTCCCCAGCTTTGGGATTACAGGCATGTGCCACCACGCCCAGTTTACATAGTGGTCAGCTCAACATGAGGCCAGCACAGCATGCAGTTCTGGGGATCAAATCCAGGTTCTTGCAGTTGCCAGGCAGGCATTTCAACCACTGAGCTATTTTCCCAGCCTACACGTGTTTTTAATGGGAATATACATTGCACAGTAGAATTCACATTGCTTTTTCACTTAATATTTAAACCTTGTTTAATGATTGCAAGTAATACATTATTTGCTACCCATAATTTATTCAACCGGTTGTAATAAATATCTTTGTCCCTGTATTTTTTATATTCACAGTAGTAGCTCTGTAAGGTACTACACAAGTGGCTCAGGGGCCATGTGCATTTTTCATTTTGCTAGCTGTCAAATTACTCGGGGATTGTCAAACCTATATTATGATGGCAAAACAGGATAGGATTATTGATAATAGAGCTACATTGCATACAAATAACAGGCAACTGATGTATACATAATTGCATAGAAGACTGAATATGTGATATAAACAGGTTTCTCACACACATTCCAAACTCATGCTAAGAAACTGCAGAAACACCTTTGCCTTTTGGTGACAAGAAAATGCACCTCTTTCTAAAGAGATGCCTGGAATCCCGCGAAGTCTTCCATCTCTCTGGTGAGTGCTGCGCTTGCCCACACCTGTGGGCGTCTCTGCCTTGTGGGTGTGGCTTACATGTCATCTTCTGGGAAAGTATATCCTCAGCTCGTGGACTTGCCCAAAACGTACTTCACGTGCCAAACCTTCACCAATCACTCCTCAAGACTGCTCCCTCTGATGGGTTGAGCAGAATTCCTGTGGAAAATCTTCCTCTCTGCTCACCAGCCCTGCTCCTCTGCTCCCTAACTTGCAAATCTTAGAAGGAGCCTGTGTTGTCTCCTTAGCAAAGAGGAGGGAAAAGCACTGCTCTTTTGAGAAAGGGTGACTTCCAGATTGAGCTGGGGTTGAAAGTAGATTGCTTGATCCCTCCTGCCCCAGCTGTTCATCTTTCCTCCTGATGGAGGCCATTCAGAAAATAGGTCCCTGTTGCCAACCAGCCAAGGGCCCATCTCCTAGGTGCCCCACACTGCTCCTCTTCCTTTACCTGCTGCTCTCAGATAAGCCCAGGACAGCCCCGTCCTTTAAACCTGGACATAAACAAGTGCATTATTTTCTCTCCCTGCTTAAGAAACAGCATAACTGAGTGCAAAGTCCAAGGGGCTTTGAAATCCAAAAGTTCAAAGTTTGCATCCTAATGCTTACCCTGTTAGCTATATGCCCCTGGGCAAGGCCTCTGACCTCCCTGCTCCCCCCCACCCCCGCCAACATTATGAATGATAAAATAGGGAAAATAACAAACCCAAACTTGTAGGACTGATGAAAGCACCTGGTGTATAGTGTCTGGCATGCACAGACTTGTAATAAATTGCAGCTATTCTTAATACCATTCCACAGCCAAACTTTTCAGATGAGGCGTTATTGGTAATGTCATATAAAATTTTAGGATTGTTTCAAATTTGGGAATTCTATCAAGTTTCTTTCATATATGAGATTTTGAAGACACTCTGAGCATTAAACCTCATTAACTTCAGAATAAATTTCCCTGTGCTGGTGTTGTGTGATAAACTGGGACATGTGACTCATAGCTGAGGTAGTACGACTAGTGCAGCTCTTGCAGAAAGGGTCACATGCCCAGACAGGGCACATCCAGGACCTATAATCTTCAATACTTACTCAGCCCTGGGAACCTCTCCCATTCTTGCTCAGGAATGGGAAAGGGATCCAGATGAAGCAGTGGGTGGCTGGCCGGCCAGCTAGTAGGAAGGCCCATTTTGCAGCGGTCTGTTTGAACTGTGGACAGTCTGGGCACACTGCACTCAGGCTGGGGAAGGTCTGACATCCGTGAGTTCAGTCTGCTTGTTACAGTGAGTATGAGGCAGGAGGTTACTGACACTTAGTGGGTAGAAGCCATCCTGCTACGTACAGTGTCCCCTAGGGGTAGTCCCACTCAGGGAAGGGTAACTTTCCAAAGTTCCCCTTTTGAGAATTACCTGGAGGACTGAGAGCTCAACAAGCTTTGATATTGTTTCCCATCTTGGTGAATCAGAGAGCTGTCAGGACCCCTTTGGCACTGTTGCCTTAGAGACCAAGTTGCAGTTTGCATGTGCACCATTCCTCTTCTCAGGCCCCACCCCAGTTTCCTCTCCCTTTCTGGTGCAGAGAAGTGGAAGGCAAATGAACACAACTGGATGTTAGGCTTTGGTTTCAAATCTCTGTGTAGTACTCTTGCAGGTGAGCTGCCATTTGGCTTCTTGCCTCCAGGATTGTATCCAAAGACAAGCCAACTCTAGGAAAAACACAAGCCTCCAAGCATGGGGCCTCTCCAGGGAAGGGCCCCAGAATGCTGTTGATACTACCCCACCCTGAGCCAGTGCCCTGGGGTTGGGCCGTGCCAATATGGAAGGCCCTCAGAAGACTCCCCTGGAAAGAATAACAACAATGTATGCATCCAGTTCTATGCCCAACTCTGTGATAAGAATTTTATAGATGTTGTCTTACTTAACCCCAAATTAGATACAGAAATCTCACCCTACAGAAAAAGCAACACCACCCATGCTATCCAGGCCTGTGGCACCAGTGGAGTCTTGGACAGGGTCGAGGCTGAAGCTGAACCGGCCCCACTGCACTCCCAGAATGCCTCTGGCGGCTCCAGCAGGCAAAGCTGGAGGCCCACAGAGGGAAAATGTATCTCTCACATATCTTCTGCCACTAAAGAGATAAACCCAGGTATTGTCATTACGGTAATGGCCTCTGTGACTAAGAGGAGCTAAATAGAAAGTCAGTGAATGTCAAACATCTTGAAAAGTCTATTCACCGTGAAGTCACCTTCTAATGTGTTCTCGGGAAACAATAACATCCATTTTCACTCCAGACACTATTCTCTGTGGTAAATAATATCACTAGGTGACTCTACCCTGCAAGTCCCCAGAAATTGTTTCTAATTATTGTCAGAGGCGCATCAATTACCAATAAAGCCTCCCGGAAACGCTCCTCATGGCTCTGATTAGAAACATGTTTTACTTCCATTTCTTCTGTCAAGCCTTTCAGCCTTCTGCATTGTTAATTGTTCTCTCTTGGCTCTGAGCCTCTTTCCTCACCCTCCCCTCTGACCCGCCCCTCTCACAGTGACATCTGCAGAGCTGTAGCTCAGCCTGGCACCTCATCCTCCTTAAAAAGCTTCTCTGAACTTGCCAGAGGCTCCCTTGTCCCTCCTAAAAGGTCGGGACTCTGGTGACCTAGGTCACTGACAAAACTGTTTCAGTTTGGGATGTACACTCGGTCTGGTCCAGGTACTGTGAAACGCATATTTCAGATATTATCTCCCTGAGTCCTCCAATCCTCTGTAAGGGAGGTACAATTATTATCTCCATGTTATATTTGGGAAAAACTAAGTCCAAGGAGGTTTAAATAATTTTCCTAAAGTCACACAATCAACAAGTGGAAGGCCCAACACTCTTCAAAATCTTTAGCTTCTATGGGAGCCCTTGGGCTGGGGGTTGAGTCAGGCTTCCTCTCACTGTCTTGGTCAATTCTAAGTCACTGCCCTTCCCTGCTTCCTCTGGCAGTCACCTCTCAACCCACTAATGGCCATTAGCTACTTTCACCTTAATGTTCGGTGTCTTGGGGGACAGGTACCACGTGGGTAAGACACAACACGCAGGGTGGCCCTGGAGATCACGCAGGGTGGTCCTGGAGATGAGCAGCTTCTGCAAGGATGCGCTCCTCCACAAGTGCAGTCCTCTGGATTCTAGCCCCTCTGCTCACATCGTGTTGCTCCTGCCCTCCTCTGCTACCCATCCCAAATCCACACTGCTCAGTCAACCTCAGCTACCATTGCATCTGTGCTGCCCCTGTCTCCTGTCAAGAGCCCCACATGCTCTTTGCAGCTTACCTTCTCTAGCTGTCAACACCAACAGCTCTGCTCCCACCAAGAACTACCCCCAGCACTTTTGCGTTCTCCTCCTCAACTTTCCCCATCTATTTCCCTCACAGTGTCTTCCTTAGCACCCTTAGGTCACTCACTGTGCATTACTCACTGCAAACACCTTCAGCTGCTCCACTTTTGCTACCCTTCGCTACTCTCTGCTAGCTGGGCCCTGAGCCTAGATCCAGCCAGCACTCCCCTTGTTAAACCTGTACCTAAGTGTCATCACTGAGAAAACTGGAGCAATCATTTAATCTGGTCCGGCCATCATATCTGCCCATCTGTACACCCTAAGCGTGTGCATTGCAACACCACTCCCATTGTTATGGGTGAACTGTCCCTCTTCTGTGCTCTCTAATCCTCCATTCATGCTAGCAGCCTTTCCAGACCCAGGGACACCGCTTTAGCACCATCCCCTTTGCCTTCTCTACTGAATCAGTGTGCAAATGTAACTTTCTCCAGCAAAAACCGAAAGCAACAGCAGTGACAGCTTTGATCATACATCTAAATCAAATAACTTTTCCCCTTATAGCAAATTTCTTAAAATGGGTGTTTCACTCTAGTTATTCTTATGTTCTTGTCTTTTTTGAACACATCAAAAATAGACATTTATTTCCTCTGCAGTTTTTCTATCTGGAATATTATATAGTTGTTTATATTTGCAATGGAATCTAGAGTCCATGAGCAATTGAATGTCTTTTCTATCAGCACTTAGAACAGGGTTGGGTTCCTAGTAGATGTATGTTCCTTTTAAGTGCATTTTGAATAAATGCACAAGTTTGAGATATTTTGGAGACAGAGTCTTACAGTGCAATCCAGGCCTGCTTGAACTCCGAATCCTCCTGTCTCAGCCTCCTGGGTGCTGGTCCCACCACACCTAGCTGAGTTTAGGATTTGAACCCTGGTGGTGTAACCCCCTAGCACTAAATCAGAATGGTGGAGAGGTGCACCCTTATAACCAAGCACTTCCAGAACTGAGAATTTGGAGGTACCATCTAATAAAACTAGACTTAGGAAAAAATGCTATTTATTATTATCTTATTTTTACCCCTCGCTGGTGAGCTATGAAATCCACACGATGTATCTATGTTACTGTAAAAGCTGCAAAGCACTCCTCTTTCTGAGAGTGACTCTTTTAATCTGATGGTTAACCACATCTATGGATCGCCCTGGGCTACTTTCACTCATTAAATTCTATTCCAACTGCCATGGGCCTGCTCTGGACTCCTGCCTTAAGGTACTTTCTCCTGCCTGAGTACACCTGTCCATGGCAAGTCTATGTGCGCGGAGACAGCAGTATGTGTGCTGCTTAATTAGAAAATGTGTCCATCGCACTGCTGTCGTCACGCCTGCCCTCTAAGCAGAGCTGGAGAGCATCAGACCACTTACTGATATGTTGAAGTAAGCCCTGCTCTCTCTTAAAAACAAAAAACGAAATAAACTATCCCTTTCCCCGCTGCATTTACCTAGTCTATCACACCAGGACTTGCATGAGAAAAACACTTCCTCCTGACCCCTGTAGTGATCAAGCGATGCCTTGAAGCAAGAAATTTGATTGCGCTCATCTCAGGCTGAGTCTCTATTTTACCAATCACAAAATGACTCAACCCCTTTTTAAAAGCCAGCTGTGACCATTGACTCAGTGACTTCCTGTGGTGGTGAATTCAGTTTTTAAAATAATAATGATAAAATCACAAAGGTTACCGAAGCTATTATGCCTGAGTGTTCAGCCTTTGAGATCTGGGCGAAAGCAAGTTAGCCAAACCTAAGGAGCTGATAGTACACATTTCCGTTACCCAAAAGCACCTTGTAACTCGTCCCACACCAGCGGTGACTTCCCAGTATGGCTCTTCCCCCTGCTGCTCTCCATCAGGAAGAGCGTGCTGACACACAGGCTGATGAGCAGCACCAGGACTTATCGAGTGTGCCCTTCCTGCCTCGAACCTCACAGCCTGTCATCCCCTGTTGCCACCAGGCTCTTGCTCATTCGCTCCCTGCTCACTCTAATGTAGAAGAGAATCAAAGAAAAACTCCACTGACACACCTTGTGTGGACCAGCATGGGGATTGGTCAAGCGTGTGTGTTAAATATTACTAGATTCTAATCTATTCTTTCACCCAGCTCACTTGCTCTCTCACTTGCACTCTCTCACTTCCTCTCCTTTTTATTTTGTTCAAAAAATAAATAAATAAATTCTGGGTTGGCTGAAGATTTCGGCAATGTGACTGCTGTGCAGATGGATCCTGCTGAAGCTGGTGCTGGCTCTCTAGGGAGTAGCATGAAATGCTGGGTTTCAAAACCTGAGCAGCGTGTAAATGGCAGCTAAAAAGGAAATGCAGATTGGAGCTGAGTGTTAATTGTCTCTTCCTCTCTTCTTCACACACTTCAGAGACCCTGGAGTGGTAGAAGACAGAAAGGCAGACTTGCCCCCTCGTGGGGTGGGCTTTTCTCTTTCAAGCTGGACTGAGAGAATAACACCTAGAGCCCAAGTCAAAACATGGAATGATTTTTTTCTTTTCTTTTTTTTTTCAGGTTCTCATCTGATGAAAGTCAGGGAGGTGGCACTGAGCTTATAATGAAAGTACGAGTCTGCTGAGAATGAGCCGCTGAGGTGTGACACAGAAAGGAAAAGCAGGATGTCTTTGTTTTGAAATGACAGGCGATAAGCTATGGGGTGCCTGGTGAGATTTTAGTCCATAACTAGGTAGCAACCTGTCAATTGCAGGCCCCTTAAATGCATCACAAGAATTCTCACTTGAGATGATTTCAATTCCAGCTCTGCTTGTGTGAGTGTGTGCGTATGTGCACACACACATAGCGAAACATAATTGAATGCCAAAAAGCATCACTGTGTCCTGTTAAGTGTACAATCGTAATCACACGGGCAGGAGAGCTCCAAGCCCTGAATTGCCTTCTGTGCTCTGGCAGTGACAAGGTCAGGCTTCTGACCATAGCACAGCCTCAGAGCCATTGATTTTCATCCTTAAAGATTCATGTTATGTTTCTCCCAAGGTGTTAATCAAGCAGAATCTTGATTGACTGTTGCTTTTTTACAGGTTTTTGGAGTTTTGTTGTTTTTTTTTTTCCCCTAGATGAGGAGAGGCCATTTGAATTTGTGAAGTTTTAAATAAGATAAGAGCAACAGAAAAGCAACTGGGAAAATTGTGCATTGGCAAAGGGAACAGAAGAATCTGGACCCATTTTTTTTAAATTGTGTACTCTCTCTGCCCCACCTGAACCCTCATTCCCTGGACCCGCAGAGGCTTTGTTTCTCCAAACATTTATGCAAAGGCCACGGCTCCCTGCCACTGCCACATGAATGCCAGCCCCATTCTGGCTTGACAATTGGAAACCAAAGATGATGGGTGACAAATGAAAACAGGTCTGGATCTGTTCTCCCTCATGACCATGAGTAGGGGGTGAGCTGGTCCCCAGTCCTGTATCTACTGGCAAGACTAAAAAGAATACATGGACACTGTCCCAGGACACAGCTTCCTCCTGCTGCTGTACCCATGCAGGACAGGCTATGTGGTTCACACTGAATCCTCTCAGCTTTACCTACCCAGAACACAGGGTGCTCTCAGCCCAGGGTGGGAAACAAAGGCATTGGCTCTTGCTCCAGGTACAAAATGGACTACTCCGGGCTGTGTGCGTAAGACTGACAAGAAATGTCCTTTGAATGCACTGGCCAGAATGTCAGTTCGAGGAAGAGGAGAGGGGATGAGCCATCTTGGCTGGTCCCATGTGCTGAAAGATGTTTTCTCACTGGGAATAGGGCTCAAATATTGGGCATACCCTCAGCAGCTGGGTCTCTCAATCTCTCTGTCTCTGTCTCTGTCTCTCTGTCTCTCTCTCTCTCTCTTTCTCTCTCTCTCTCATCACCTCCTCAATCTAAGTACTTATCTAGATGCTTCCTGATGAAAGTCCCATTTCTCAGATCTGTTCCTTTCTATAAGGTGGAAAGAGGCCATCTTGACAGAGTCACTCCTACAAAAATACTGACTAATAGCAGTTGTAGCTATAGTAGATGTTGATATCAGATAATAACCTTGCAGGTATGACTCAGTCTTCTTAGGCTTGCATGGTAAAGACAGTCTGTTCTCTGAGGCAGAAACCCAGAGTGGGTGTTTATGAGCTTATATACCCTTGCCTGGAAGTAGAACCCCTAGGGCTGCATCTTATTTTGTTGCAACATTAACTGGATGCCAGTGTTTTATGTGCAAGCCAAAGAGAGCTTCAGGCAAGGTCTGAAAGCTGCTTAAATGTCACTGGCTAGCTTCTGAATGCAGTAGGGAGCTATTGTCACAGAGATGTTGCCTATGCTCAATGGCATCAGCTGGCAATCCATCTCAGAGGTCCACAGGCAGCCTGCTTCCAGGTTAGCCATGGCAACCACAAGGTGCGACAAGTCATTACTACCCATCTGATCCTTCCTACAGGCAATTCAAACAGACACATCTGAAACCTGTTCTCCAAAACTATAGAAAAGATGTGACCAAACAGATGTACCTTGAGAAGGTATATAAAGCAATGGAAACGTTTCTGATATCATGGAAATATTCTTGATCAAATATGAGTTACATGAGTGTCTACAACTGTCATATTAAACTATACACTTAGTGTCTGTGCATGTCATTGTATATAAATTATCTTGTCTTTGTAGGGAAAAAACTGTTCTATTTCCTCTTACAAAGAAACCTCAAGAGGAACAATTCTGACATTCTTTACCTTCAATATATCCTTCTGGTATCACAAGGCCTATTCTTGGCTCCCTGGGCCTCTCTGTGGACAGTGGAGAGGACATTCCCTTGGAATCCAACAGCCTGCACCTGAAGCCATGCCAACCATTCACCAAACAAACCTGTGCCTTTAAGAAAGTTCCCTGCTCTCTCCAACACTGTTTCTTCATCTGTAAAACTGAAAGATAATGAGACCTGCCTACCCTTTAAGTTCACTGAAAGAAACAAAAAAATAATGCTTTTATATATGAGGTAGAACTACAGGCATACAAATGTACATCATCTCAAAAAGAGCATAACTGTTTAAACACATGCCTGAAAGGGACAAGCTTCCTGATACAGTGTTAAATGCCAATTGGAAAATCTGCTATGAAACTTCCACAAACAAGATATTACTATAACCATAAGTAGTAGTATGCATTTTATTCCATAGCATGCAGGTACGAAATAGTGTTAAAACTGCCTTATTTTTTTAAGTTCCCACTGGTCTGAGAGGCAGCAAATCCACTTTCAGTTTGAATTAACCTGACCAACTTCAGAGATGGATATTACTATCTGATAGCTTCTGATTAATCATGGATTAATCATGACCCACAGGGCTAGAAAATATAAATTATTATCTTTTCCACTGTAATAGAGATTGTAAAGACAATGATACACACACACACACACACACATGCACACCTAGCATGTAAGCATACATTAACATCTTCAATACTTAGAATGTCTTACCCATGAATTACAGTTGAATTGGTAGGGTTGGGAGAGCTAGATTTACTAGACACAACTCATTTCAATAATCTTATAAAATGAAGAGAAAAATACACTTTTTAGGGCAGAGGAACATACCAAAAAATACAGGACAAAACATGGAAGACTGACATTGTAGAATCATCACATCTGTATGTGGCAGAGGATTGTAAGATCATCACATGCTTATTTGTGTTACTATGCACTTGAGGAAAGGTACCCTATTATATCCTTACAAAAGTGTTACCCACATTTACCTTGTCCTCTTCCCAGAAGCAAAGGCTAAGTTTCCAGTTGGCCTAGACCACCAGCCAGTGAAACAATTATTTTTAGAAACCAGCTTATGCCTAATAGTATGAAGCACATCTTATACTCACCCAACATCCTAAGGAGATGCTGCCTCTTAGCATCACTCTGCTGCTAAGATAGTTTGTCTTCTGCTTTCTCGACATTCATCACACTCTAAACAAACTGATGCTTTTCACTATACCAGTTTTGTCTCCACCATTTTCTACTAACAGCCCCACTTCTTTATTCTTCAGTGGAGTGATTGCCAAGACCCAAAGAGGCAGATAAACACACATCCCCACTGCTGGATGCACCATCTTCTTAATTGTAGACAATCAAGTGCTCTCAGGTTGAGTGAGGTGAGGGAAATCAAGAACACCACACCAACAACTCTTAAAGGTCATTCTAAGGAGATAATAAATATCTCTGGGTAACAGGCATAGAAAATACAGGTGAGATAAAAGTAAAGAAGATATTTCCAAGCAAACTGTCTAACAATAGAATGGGCTCTTTCCAAGGATGATAAAGATCTCCAAAACTGAAGAAATTCAAGGAGACTGATAAAATAACACAGATTTAGACTAGAAGTCTTCTTTATTCAGTGATAGTTGTTTGATATTTTGACTCTAAAGGAGAGATTTGTTTCCCCAAATGTCTCTTCTTACACATACCAGGTATTTGTAAGAGTAAATTGTTCGTGGTGCGGGGGCGGGGAGGGGGGGGAGCCCTGCCCCTTAGCTCAGTTCTTTAAGTGGCTGCTTCAATAAAGCAGTCAGGCTCAGGTCGCTGTGGTTCAATCCCCATAACTCAAGTCAGCCAAACCTGCCCTGAGGGCATTCGGTGGAGGGGGAGTAAATTGTTCTGAAAGACAGACAGAGAAAAGCAATAACACAGAGGAGCCTTGCAACAGGCCAGCAGAGAAGAGTTAAACTCCACCAAATGGACCAGCAGTCCCATCAGGAGGATGTCTGGCCATCCTAGGCATCATAACTGGAGAGGTTGGAGATACCCAGGCCCTGAGTTAGCTTTTGTCAGTATCCAAAAGGCTGATTCTGGTGATCTAAGGAATAATACATACAACAGACTCTGGACAGTAAAAATGTCTATTTCTGACCAGAGATTGAAGGGAAGGGTGCAATTACAACAGATTAAGTATAGTAAATGAGAAACCTAAGCAGTAGTTCTTTACTGTTTTAGGTCTCATGTCCCTTTGATCATCTTTAAAGTTATAAAACTTCATGCGGAATGATGTACATTTGTAGAAATATATACTATCATGCTTATAATTTTAAGAGTTTCTTTGAATCCCTTAGAGTCCATTCAGAAACTACAGATTCAGATCAACAAGCACTCCAATATTTGTTACTGCTACTGCTGCAGCTACTATTGCTACTGATTTATGAACTTTCTTATATGAATCCATCTTCCCAAAGCCTGGCCAATTCTGGTAAATAAACCTTTTGGATTTGACTCAGAAAATTCATATTAGAGGTAGGAAGAAGACAAAACATAGGTATGCCTCTTACTGGGCCTTTCTACCCAAAAGAAAAAAACAGAGTGGGACCAGGGAGCGATAAAAATCCTTAGAAGACAGCCTTTCTACACACCTTCCACAGGAGACTAGAGTACATACTGAACCCAAGAAGCATCCAAAATGTCACTACACAGAGATGTTTTTAGGAAATAATTTATAATCATGGAAAGGTTGACTATTCCCACTCCCCAATTTAGCTCTTCTTTAGTCTGGCCCTGACTGCTGTTTTAAAAGAGATCCAGAAAAAGTACTTGGTCCATTATATTTTTTAAGAATGTCTTTGCCTGGCATCCAAAATAATTTAATATTCTTACCAAAAGAGTAGTAAACATAAAATATCATCTATTGATGAATATCAAATTCCTCAGAACTTACCAGCTTAAAACAATAAATGCATGCTTTTTTTTTTGCCAAGAATCTTGGCACAATTTAGTGAAGTGCCATGACTTCAAGGTCTCTCACACAGCTATTGTCAGTGCTGTGGATTCATTGGCAGGCTCAATTGAAAAAGGGTCCATTTTTGAGCTCTGCACATAGTTGGTAAAATTTCGCTCTTTACAGCTTTCTACACTGCAGGTCTCACTTCTTCACTGGTTAGCCAGGGCCCTCTTTCACTTCTTTGCCACAGGGATTACTCTTATGTAATGCATAACAAGGAAACTAGCTTCCCAGAGTCAAGAGGCAAGAGAATGAAAGACAGAATACAAGGTGAAATAGCTTGAATTCAGAAGTGGTACTTCAACTTCTTTGCTGTGTTTTATTTATTAGAAATGTGTCAATTAACATTTACCTCTCACTCAGAGGAAGGATGCCACAAGAGCAAATATACCAGAAGTGGGGTGCCATGTCACGATACTTTTCACTCATAAACCAAAGAAGAAAGCTGGATCTGGCACACCATTTCAGTAGCTCAGCCCATAGTTGTTTGGTTGGTTGGTTTCAAGGCATAAACATGAAAGAATGATGTAGAATAGATCTGCTTAAGTGACAGTGGCAAGGGAGCAGGGCAGAGCAACAGTGACAGAGAAGAACATGTGAGAGACCACATGTAACCCCCAAGGCCGTACCTCCAGTAATCACCCAGAAATGTACTTTACTGATCCCCTTTCTTAATCCAGCCAAGTTGATATACAATGATTGCAATCAACCCCTTGTCCACTTGTGAACAAGATGTATCTCTCGAAAACATACTTAGTTTCCAAGTAAAGATAACAGGAAGTTCATAGTTTTGCCTAATACATTACAACAACTATACGAGGCAAAACAGAAACACACTAATTTCTCCCTAAATCTCAGTTTCCAGTATTTTAAGAAAGTTTAAATGTTGTCTCTTCTGAGACTCAAGATAAGCTTGTAGCTGGAAAAATAAAAAACAAGTTACACAATCATAAGAATAATGGCATAGGATAAATATTATCATTGCAAAAGAAATAGGGGGAAAGGATAAAAAAGAATTGGACCAATACAAGATTGAAACTCAGAAAGGTAATCTTATAAGCTCCATAACCAGTGTCCTAGGTACACAGTGATAAAATGTGAATTGCGAAGGGCTGGGGTAGCCCCACTCCTGCTTCCTTCTCTCTCTCAGGCTGACTTCACTCATGGCTGTCAGATTTCCTCAGCAGATGTTCCATGTTTCTGGAAACTTTGACTTTCTGCAGCCTCCACTACACCTTTAGATTCACTGTGGCTCCACAGCTTCATATACTACCCTCTCAGGGGCTCCTTACTTAATCTTCCCTGCCTTCTGTTGGAAATCTGAATGACCCAACAACTCTTACATTCTGCATGCTGGTAAAACCTGAATCATGTGAACAAATCCAAAATATGTTGTCAGCTAAAGAAGAGCCCAAGCCCCCTTGGACCATGGTTGCAGCAGCAGCCTAGGAGTACCTAGATGGATGAACACAGTGAAATGAAGCCCAGGTATCCAATTCCATATCAGGAGCTTTTTGACCATAGGGACCAAGACTCCCTTCTCAAATGAAAGGCTGTTATTTTGTACCCTTGATCTACAATAGGTAGAGTCTTACACATTTCTGAGATGCCCTGAAGGCACATTTCTTCATGTTGCTGTACAAAGCACTTGGTTTTTTTTTTTTTTTTTAACATTGCAAATCTTTTCAGCTGCCACACACCATTTGGTCCAACTTGTTACATGATTCCTTTTGTATCAAAAGTTAGATATTTTCAAATGTTTCTGCTCTGCTTTTTACCTCTAATCTCATAAATCTGGATGGACAGCCAACAGCACCTATGCTGTAGCCTGACTACTGTATTCTTGAAATTTCCTCAATCAGATCAGTTAATCTACTGCCCCTCATCTCAATCTCCCTCAAGGTCTCAGACATGGGAAAATTTAATTTTTTTTTTACCAAAATGTAATACATATGACTTCTAATTTAGTTACCAATTAAGTCCTCACTCCCAAATGAAAACTCTTGAGCCTCGCCTTTACTATCCACATTCTTATCAGTATGATGGTCTTTGGGACTGATCAGAATAACCTGTCAGGCTTTGTTACAATATTCTAGGACTTTCCTCACTGGCATCACCAAATCTTTCCAAAGTCCCCTCATAAACCACAGAATTTTGAACCACATGGTCTGGTATAATCATATCAGTGACCCCCATTAAGTATCAATATTTTGTATTAGGTTTCCAATTGCTGGGACAAAATACCCACACCCACAATTTAAAAGAAGAGAGGTTTAATTTGAATCATCGTTTCAGGAGGTTTAGTCCACATTTGGCTGGCTAAAAGCAGAAACATCATGATGAAGGGGATAGTGGAACAAAGCTGCTTAGTTCATTGTGACCAGGAAGTATAGCAGGGGAACAGTGACAGAGTGGTCGCACCTCCATGATTTACCCAGAAAGTCTGCTTCACTTATTCCCTGGGAGTTTCATAATACAGTAAAGTTGGCATTATCATATTAATAGTCACTCCATCCTAGACACTGCCTACCACACATGGATTCAAATTCTGGTACTGCCACTTATAGAACCTCTCAGCTTTGGTATTCTTCTTTGTGAAAATAGAATAAAATATCCAATCTTCAGGGTTGTGGTTAAGATTAAAGATAGTGAATACAACTCATACAGTTCAACAACAGAAGAATGACAACTTAACCTGAAAAATGAAGGTAAAACCCTTTGCAGATATATAAATGGCTAATACCTTTAATGTGTCCATTTTTAGCCATTAGGAAAATGCAAATCAAGTCACAATGAAATACCATTGTAAATCAACTAAAATGGTTATTTTAAAAGGAAAAAAAATAAATGTAAGTAAAGATGTGGAGAAAATAGATATTGTGTCCATTGTTGGAGAGAATATGACTTGGATAGCACAATGAAAAATAACTAAAAATTCCTAAAACAATTAAATATAGGATCCTTTATAACATACCAATTCTACTGCTAAGTATATACCCAAAATAATTGAAAACAGAGATTCAAACAGATACTTGTATGTCAATTTTCATAGCTGCATTATCTGCGGTTCTGAAAGGTAGACATCATTATTCAAGTTCCACCAACTAATCAGTGGAGTAGATAAACAAAGGTCTACATAAATGGAGTTTTATTCAGCAACCAAAAAAAAATAATGAAAGCATGGTACATGCTACAACATGGATGAACCTTGAAACATACTATGTAAAATAGACACAAAAGAGTAAGTATTGTACAATTCCACTGCTATAAAATATCTAGAATAGACATTCACAGAGACAGTATATTAGTGGTTAAGAACTAACTAGGAAAAGGGAAGAATGAACAGTCATTTCTCAATGAATTTATGTTTGGGATAATGACAGAATTTTGGAAATAGTGATAATTGCACAACATGGTGAATATAATTAATGTCAGTGAAATGACAGATTTTATGTTATATATACTTCACCACAATTTTATAAAAGATAGTGCAATATTAAATGTTCAACAAGGGTGCGCAAGATAGCTCAGAGGACTAAAGTGCCTGCTTAGGCAAGCTTTGGCAAGCATAGGGACCATGGCTAGATCCCAGGCATCACATGCTTCACCAGCGCCATCCCCAGTGTAGGCTTAGCCAGCCAGAGTCTGGGCGTAGTGGTGCATGTCTATAATCCCAGCACTGGGGAGGCTGAAAGCAGGAGGATCACCACAAGTCCAAGCTGTGTAGTGAGACCCTGTAATAACCAAATACATTCAAAATCAATCAATCCATCAATCAATGCTTAGCAAATAGTAGAATTAAATATTTTTTATTTTATTTTTAATGTATTTGGCACTATACAGCTTGGATTGGTAGTGATCCTCCTGTTTTCAGCCTCCCCAGCACTGAGATTACAGGCGTGTGTCACTACACTCAGATTCTGTGGCTGGCCCAGTGCATCCAGGGACAGGTCCAGTGCAGCATGCAGTGCCAGGGATTAAGCCAGTCCCTGCACTTATCTAAACAGGTGTTTATTCCGCTACGCTATCTCACTGGCCCTGGATTAAATAGTCATGAGCAGAGACACATGTAGTCAATGATTTTCACTCTGGACTGTGGTTTTGACAGATCTAAACTGTTAAAAGAATTGTGGAAGCGGGGAGGTCAAATTTGCTTCCACAAGTAGCTCTTTTCTTGGCTGCCATATTTAGAGCAGCACATTTCACACAAACTTTGAGTACTAGTAATCTAAGAAGGAACTAAATTAGAGATTCCTAGGTCCCCTGTAATACTTTGGGAGACATATTTATGCAAAATTTGCCTTTGTTAGGCATCCCCTTTGTATCTCAGTTCCCATCAAGGTTTGAAGTTATCTCCCAAAATATTACAAGATTTTTCTGCTGTCCATCTATCATGGCTATTTCTTTCCTTTTAATTTTTTGTCTTGATATGCAGTTCTGACTCATAGTGTTCCTCCTGTCTCAGTCTCCCCAGTGCTAAGATTACAGGTGTGCACCACCACACCATTTCAGGGGCCGTATAACATCCCCAGGGTTTGGGGGCTGGCATGGCAGGAGATACCAGTGATCGAATCCAGGTCTTGTGTTTTCCAGGCAGGCACTTAGGCCTCCAAGCTATCTCCCCAACCCCAGTGCTACCTTCTTATAGGCTCAGAGTTTGAAGCTGAGTGCCCTGGGTTTGAATCTAAGCTTTTCAATTATTGAGAGATGAGCTTGATATACAATCTCTTCATGCTTCAGTTTCTTCTGGTAAAATGAGGCTAACAATGCCTAGCTTATAGAATATTATAAAATATAAATGAAATAATGCATATTAAAGGCTTAGGAAGAAGCATCCTGAAAAATATTTTTAAGCACTCTTGCTTTTCTACCATATCTTATAAACATATGTCTGTGGAACTTTATGTGAGGGTAAAATATTCAACTAGTTGAACAAAGAGGGTAAGTTCCATGTATCTGATGAATAAAATAAATCATTTTTTCTCCATTCAAATATTTAATGGACATTCACTATGTGGGTGGCATTCATTGTAGTATTACAAACCTTTGTTTCATTCAACTGATAAAATGAACGCAGGGTAGGGAGGTATGAATTGTGTAATAGACATGAACTTGGTGATATTCCAAAAGCAACTGAAGTTTTCCAGGTAGCCTCCTGTATCCAGTTCACTTTATTTTACAAATGGTTTTGAAAACTCAAGATGGTGGTGTCAACATGTTTTAAGAGAACATGCTCCTTCCTGTATATGACTAATTACAAAGACCAAGACTGCTCTAACTCTCACTGGTAAGAAGTAACACTCAGGCTTGTACTGTTTATGACAACCATTTGTAGCTATATAAGAAGGTAGTAAAAAAAATGTCTTTAATTCATGCCCTTCAGAATGCAAAATGTACCCTTATGTTTCTGAGAAAGTTTTATTTTACTTAACATGTGCAACAAATTTGATAATTATTTGCTTATCTAAACTATAGTTATTAGGTACCCATTGTACACCAAGAAGAAAACAGTAATATATTCTCCTACTCCCCCCTTAAAATATGTGATTGGATTAGGGTGGTGCTAATAAAGGAGGGGTGATCAGGAAGCTTCCTTTTGAATGATTCCAGTGATAAGCAACTCACTATTCATAAAAGATTGAACTCAATATTAGTAAGTTTTAACTACTAGAAAATTATTTCATATACTGTACTGCACTGAGTATAAGTGAGGCTTAGTTCCAACATAACATCTGGCATAGGTTGCCCTGCCAGGCAAAAATTAGGGACATGCCATGGTTATCCCATTTCAAATATAGAAGAGAAATTCTTTGGCACAGAGACAAAATTCCCTACAGACTTTGCTCCTGGCTTCAGCTGCCTTTCCACTCCCTTGAGAATTCAGATTTACAGTAAGAAAACTTTACATAAGAAAACTTTTCAATTTACATGTTTCTCTTCATTTTGTACCAAAGGACTGAGAAATAGACCATCTCAATCTCTTAAAGAGCACTTCTCACCTCTTCTTTTACCATAACCAAAAGTTTTCAACCATAAATTCACATCCTATGGATGAGTAAACAGATGAAAATTGCTAGAGTTTTATAAAGGTTCTACAGTTCAAATTCAATGGTGGAATGAGGTCTAACCATATTGGTTCTCCTTCAGATAACAGTTTTAGGCTTTGCAAATATAATGAAAAATGAATTATCTGAAAGTACTGGAGAATAAACAAAGTGGATAAATTCTGGAGGAGTGTTAAGCATTGTAAAAGAGAATGAGCACATGGATAGTTTCCCTACTTTTATAGCATTTAACCAGGAAACAAGCTGCAGGTAGCAACTGCTCAAAGTAGCAAGTTTTCCAGTAAAAAAATCACAGTCTACCTGTCCTGAAGACTGTGGGGACAACGTTGGGAAAACCACAGTCACTATACATGAGGAGGTTGATCCTACAAAGGGAGCTGCCTAAATCTCTGGTTGCCTCCTGAACTACACAACTATGAGGCAAATTCCAAACACAAAAAGAATTAGGATTTAAGTTGCCACCTGAAAGAAAAGGGACATTTGGTGCAGTCAAGTCAGATGCCTACTAAGTCAACATCAACAAAATAAATTCCTTGGAAATTTTGATAAAATCCACACCTACCATTCACAATGACCAGAACAAAATGCAAAATTACTCATCATATGAAGAACAAAGGGAACTGTGACTTATTCTCAAGAGAAAAAAAGTTAATGGAAATGAACTGCAAGATGACCCAAATGTTGGATTAACCACTGTTATAACTGTGTTTAATGAAGGCAAATATGTCTGTAATAAGTGAAACAATAGGAAATCCCATCAAAGTAGAAACAGTATTTTTAAAAATCAAGGCTGAATTCAAGGACTGAGAAATTAAATATATAAAAAGTTTACTACAGAAAATTCATGGAACTGAGATGACACATTAAAGAATACATTCATTACCTTGAAGATAGGCTAGTAGGAATTATCCAAAATGAAGGAATAAGACCAAAAGAACTAGAAAAATAAACAGCTTCAGAGATCCATGGAACAATATCAAATGTTTAATATACGTACAATCAAAGTTTTTAAAGAAGAATAATATAAAAATGGGGACATCTAAATATTTTTTTAATAATGGTAAAACTTTCCCAGTTTTGGTGCAACATACCCATTTATTGATTCAGCTTCAGGTTATTCACCCATAGGCAGAATAAGTACAGAGAAAGCTATGCCTAACAGTCTCATAGTCTAACCATTACATGCCACAGATAAAGAGAGAATTACTTCAAAATGTTGAAAGAGGGCCAGCCAAATAGTTGGGCTGGCCAAATAGCTCAGTGGATTAAAGTGCCTGCAAGCAGGAGTAGGCCAGGTGTTCCATCCCTGCGCCTGTCCTGCTGACCCCACCCCAAGGAACACTCTGAGACAGCAATTAAGACTGGGTGTGGTGGTGCCTGCCTGTAGTCCCAGCTCTTGGGAGGCCATAAACAGAGGGATCACTATGAATCCAATCTACTAGTGAGACCCTGAGCAACACCCTGTAGACCCTTCTCTAAAATACAAAAAGAAAAAAATATCAACCCATAATCTTTTTTTTTTTTTTTTTTTATGTTTTTGGTACAGGGTCTCATTATGCAACTCAGACTGGTAG
>NDGN011525624.1:3681-15103 GCA_002564285.1 Tympanoctomys barrerae
GGGGGGGGGGGGGGGGGGGGGGGGGGGGGGGGGGGGGGGGGGGGGGGGGGGGGGGGGGGGCCAGCAGGCAGGCAGGCAGGCTTCCAAAAGCAGATGTGTGTCTTCACCGGGGTGAGATCTCAATGGTGGGAACGTCCGCCTTCCCCCCTCCAAATGGCCATTTCAATATTGTTATTAAAGAGCAAGCCAAAAGGAGAAGACATTGGTAAGCATCGCCGGCACCTTATGGGGACTGCGCTCCTCCTCTGAGCCCCTGCGTGACTGTCGCCTGCCAGGTCAGAAGCACAGATAACTGGGCAGAGCGAGGGGGACTGTTCGATGACCTGAGACCAGACACTTTTTGGAAGGTGTCAATGACCGATGTGTTAATTCCTCTCTTACCTCAGGTCCCCGGCGCTGGGAGCACCCTCTTTTTTCCATGTTAAGGAACCATCCTGCCCTCAGTCCCAGATGAGGAGCTTTCGAGAAGATGAAAAGCAGATCATCATTTTGTTCAAGATGTTTCCAGAAAGTATATGTTAGTGAAGTTTGTCCCAATGTTGCTTTGCTTTTTTTTTTCCTATTCTGTAAATAAAAATTGGAACAGAGGGTTCTGGTGACACGCCGGTGTCGAGGGCACCAGGGCAGCTTCCTGTTTGGAATTGGCTGTCTGGAGCTAAGGAATTATTTCAGCCCAGAAACTTCCTCCCTGGGAAGCAGGTTCCCAGAGGGCTGCAGTAAGAAGCAAGGGGGAGGCCGGGAGGACGCAGCACGTTGGTGGCGGCTCCTTGGACGACGGCCCAAGGAAACCATTCTTTCATTATGAACAGTGAAATTAGCACGAAGGGTGAGCAGCCCTGCCTGGGTACCCCGTCTGTGCTGCCGGTCGCCCCGAACACTCAGTACCCTAAATACGTCATTTGTAAGTTTTCCTCATGGCTGCCTGGACTTCGCAGAGTTTCCATTACAGAGAAGGCCTGTTTCGATCGTCCACATGTTTATGAAAGAGCGAGTGAGTGTGTGCCCGCCGCAGCCATTCACTGGCAGGCTCCTCCGACAAGAGCACGCCTTTTAGGTCCCATTCCGGAAGAGCCTCAGCGTCCTTACGCCTGGCCGCAAAGTTTCACCATAACATGAATTTTATGCGGCATTTTATGGTGCTGTTAGATATGTTAAACCCTTCCACTGGCTGAGGAGGTGTCTGCGTTTTCTCTGAGCCGTTCCCTGCTTCCAGCACACAGGTCTGTTAGCCCGCTCTCTGTCTTAACACAGAAAAGCCTGCGCACACCCCAGGCACATCCAGCCACGGGTGCGTGGGCCAGTCGCATCTGCAGGACGGCGCCGCCCCCCAGGGCCACACGCTTCCTCCTGCCCCCTCTGCCACCGGCCAGCCCTCTCCACAGCAGTAACTAAAGGCGATGCTCGCGGTACACTGCCTGGGCTTGCTTATTGTGCATGGCCGAAGCTTCGCGCCTGCCCCCCACTAGCCCACTCCTCCCCTCCAGCCTGGACAACCATCTTCCTACTCCACTGTTTTTGTGTTTTGTTTATTCATTTGCTTCTTTGTTTGTTGTGGTACCGGGAATCAAACTCGAGGTCCTGCTCTTGCCATGCAGCCCCTTGTGGTGCTGAGCTGTCTCCCCAGCCCCGACCCTACTGTTTTAAATACTATTCTATACTATTGGGAATCCCACATGATGCCATCAGACACTGCTTGTCACCGTGCCGGCCTTGCCGCACTTGCTGTTCAGGAGGTGCAGCAAGCGACAGCAAATCCTGCTTTCCTTGGCACTTAGCCTTGGCGTCCCTGGAGGCTTCACCCCATCGTGAAGTGTGAGGGGTGAACGCTCAGCTGACTCTGGGCCTAGAGGGGCGCTTTGGGAAGTGATCGGGCCTAGGCAAGGTGATGGGGCGGACCCTTCCCCATGACGGAGACCTGCTGGCTTTGTAAGAAAAGGGAGGGACATAGGAGACACACAGGGACACACCCTCCCAACACGAGGCCATGCCAGGCTGCCCCTCGCCCTGGGACCTCCAGAACCCTGTGCCAGAAGGAGCCTCTTTCCTTAAAACTCATCCGGCCTGTGGTGGCTTAAGAAAGAAACGAGAGAATGCGCATGGTATGGAGAAGCAGGTCCTGGGCCTAGGTCAGAGGTGGAGGTCAGAGTCCAGGCAGGAGGTTCGCAAAGCTCCCCGCCCTGTCTCTCTCTCCAGGATGCGGGGCACCAAGGCAGCTGGCAGGCGGCAGCCAGGCACGGGGCGTCCTGCCGGCACTGGTGCCTAGAAATGTGAGAAGCAAATTTCTATGGCTCATGAGCCACCTGTCTGTGTGGCTTTGTCACAAGGGCGGGGACTGAGCCTCTACAAAGCAGGGTTCTTAGGGAAGGGTTAGTTCACAGTGTTCACCCACTTAAGTTTCCTGTAAGACTGCTGGGTTCTGCAGGAGGCTGGGGAACTTTCCGGAACTATAGAACCCAAGGGGTCAGTTCCAGGGCCCAACGTGCCCTCACCCAGGAGCCCCGGTGGCGGGCCCACTGCAGCGCTGGCGGCCTCAGCAGCTCCCTTGTGCTTTAGCAGCAGGAGTTCAACGACCCAGAACGGGGCCTGGGACTATCTCCCCCAGGATCCCCAAGCCGCTCGCCACCACCTTCCGAGGCCCAGAGTCGTGGCCTCACCCTCTGCAGGGCCACGGGCCGGAACCCAAGGCCGGGAGGAGGCGGCGAACACCGCACGCACGCCACGCGGCGTGCACTCGGGGCGGGGACGAAGCTGAGCTCCGCGCCCACGTGGGGCCTCACGCGCCCTGCTTGCGCGTTAGGGCCGCGCGGGATGGAGGGGACCCGGGTCGGTGGCTGCCGGTGCCTGACGGGTCCTGAGGATCCTGGGGATCCTGAGAGCCGCGGACACCGCCCTCGCCTGCGCTCCGGGACGCGAGTGAACACTACCCTGAGACAGCGGGGTCATCTGCGGCCAGGGCTGGCACCTGCCGCTCTGCCCTCGTCCTGGACCTCACCCCGCAGGGACCGTTTCCCCAGGACGGTCGTTGAGGAGACACCCATGGTCACCCCACGCCTCCGCCGGGAGGCAGACGTGTAGGTGGTGACGCTGTCACTTGGGGACGCAGCCACCGTGTCCGTGTCTGTGAGTAAGGCCAGGGAAGGGGATGCGGCAGGGCATTCTCGGCGTCATGGGGCCCCTTTGTCCTGTGTGCTTGTCCACATACTAGACAGGTTCTTCTGGGGACTGGGGAAGGCAGCTTCCTGAGATCCCTGGTCCTCACCGTGAGATGTTTCTCCACAGTCCCTAAAGCCATCCCTTAAAATAGTGGTACTCTAGCTTTGAAGTCATCCCCCACACATATTTCCTCCAAATATAATGAGGTCACCAATACCCAGCGCATAGCCGACCTTTCCCAACCACCGCCTCAGCACCAAGTCCATGAAGGGCATCAGCCCCTGGGTGTTAGGACAAGGGGCCCTCAGTATCCAGAAGAGAGCCATCCAGCTGTCTACAGGCTGCAAGAGCACCTTGTCATGGGACGTCACACCAACAGCCACATTACTCACAACCCTGCCACACGTGGGGTTCACAGTCCATGGTTATAGAGATAATGACACAAGGGTACAAAAAAATTGATTTGTGCGGGTGTGCATGTTTGTGTGCATGTTTGTGCGTCCTAGTGACAGGGCTCAAAGTGACCAGAACAAGGCTGTCAAAGGGCCTGGGTGTGGCCTGGCCCGAGGGCCGCCTCCAGGGCCTTGTGAGTCAGGATTCCTTTCCCACAGCCACGAGACAGGAAGGAGCTCTGTGCCTGTAATGTGGGACTGAACTGGAGGGCAGGGACAGAAGGCCAGAGGGCAACTGTCCTGAGGGTCCCCGCCGGCCAGCAGCAGAGCTGAGTCTGTGGCAGCGCGCTGGCCGTGCCCGGCGTTCCAGCCCGGCCCTTGCGGTGCACGTTGGCTTTGGCTTGCTGGCATTTTCTTGAGGATCTTTGCATCAAAGTTCATCACAGATACTGATCGATAATGTTCTTTTCTTTTCGGTAGCACCTTTGTCTGACTTTGCAATCGGGGGGAATGTAAGCCTCGCAGGATGAACTCGGAAGTGTTGCCCTTCAGCTTCCTGGAAGGGTGTGAGAAGGACCAGGTCAGTTCTTCAGACAATGGTAGAATTCAACCGAGAAGCTATCAGCTCCTGCCTTTACTTGGATGGGAGGCTTTTTATCAGTTTTTGTTTACCAGTTGAATCTTTTCCCTTACTATTTATATTCATTCGAATTTTCTATTTCTTAATGTTTCAGTCTTGATTGGTCTTTATAGTTGTAAGAATTCATCCAGATTTTCTAGGTTATCTAATTTATCAGTGTACAATGCTTTTTCTGACTTCTGCATTATCAGTATTTTTCCTCTTTTAATTCTGGTTTGAATGAGTCTGGTCTCTAGCTAGCTGAAGATTTTTTGATTTGCTTATCTTTTAAAAAGTGGCTTGCTAGGCCTCTGCCTTTCTCTGTCATCAGCTCTTCGTTCTCCTGTTTCACTTCTGCTTGTGGGTGAGTCTTACTTCCTTTATTTCTTTCTTAGCTGGTCTAGCCGGAGATTTATTGGCTTAGCTTCAGACAGCTGCCTTCTTGACTGTTTTCTGTTATTTTCTGGTCTCTGTTTCATTTATTTCTTCTCTGATCTTTACTATTTTCTTCCCTGGATCAGCTTCGAGCTTTGTTTTTCTAGTTCCTTGAGGAGCAAAGTTTGGTTGCTTATTCGCAACCTTTACTTTTCTTCACGTAGCTGTAACTTTCCCTCTCAGAAGCACTTTAACTGCCTGCTATAAGCTTTGATACCATGTATATATTTTTATAATGAAATACTTATTTACTTTGCTTTTTAATTCCTTCTTCAAAACATGGTCTGCTCAGAAGCACATTTTTTTAGCTTCTACAGATCTATGAGAATTTCAGGTTTCCTTATTGACTTGTAGCTTCTCACCATAGTGGTCAGGAAAGAGGCCTGAGATCATTTCAATCTTAACTGTTTGAGACTTGTGCTACATTTTGAATGTCAACTACCTGAAGGGTTATAAGAAGTGACACCTTGAAGTCATAGGCAGGCATGAGGTCTCTGTTCTTATGAATGGTCTAGTGCCCTGAGTGTGGGAGAGAGTTCGTGTCCCAGTGGGGCTCAGCCCCGGCGGCCCCTGGCCTCTTGGCCTCTGTCCGTCCTGCTGGTAAAGCCTCACCCTATGCCAGCTCCTCCTCCAATTTCTGACCCTGAAGACCATGAGCCAATCCAGTTCTGTCCACAGTACATACCCAGCCCGTGATGTTCTATGAAACAGCACAGGACAGACTGAAAACACTACTTCCAAGGCCTGATTCAGAGTGTGCCTGGGAGTCTGCGGCCACACCACCGCCCGATGTCCTCAGAGCATACCCTGGGAAGTCCCCGGTGCGCCTCAGGGAACGCATGCTCTGCTGCTGCAGGAAGGTTCTGGACTCGTCTGTTAGGCCCGCTTGGTCCAGAGTGTAGTTCAGCCAACTGTTTCTTTACAGAGTCGGGGGAGGGGAGTCTGGAATATCTCTCCACTGCCAAAATTGGGGCTTTGAGTCTGCTTGCTGTTGGAAGCGAGGTGTGCAGGTGCATGCCTATGCTTCTAGTACTCAGGAGGCTGAGGCAGGAGGACCTGGGCTACATAGCAAGTTCAAGACCAGCCTGAACTACACAGCGAGGCACTTTCCCACCCGCCCCCGACATAAGAACTTGTCTGCCATTAGTGTATTAATCTGTCTCTCCCTTCAGCTCCATTACTATTGGCTTTGTATATTATATGCTCTGGTGTTGGGTGCAGGTATACTTGCAGGTGCCTTTTGAGGGTTTGGCTCTCTTGCTACGTGACCGTCACCTGTGTGACTCTTCTTACAGCTCCTAGCTGAGGGCCCATCTGTCCCCGTGTAGCAGAGCTGCTGTGTTCTCTGCTCCCCGTTACACAGGGCATCTTGCCCCAGCCCTCTCCCTTGGTCAGTGTGTTTCCTTAAAGGCGAGGTCTCTCATAGGGAGTGCAGTTTCCTCGCCACTAACCTGCTCTAGGCTGACAGCCCCCTCGCTTTGTTCACAAGCAAAAGCTCTGCGTTTTTCTGCATTCACAGTTCGTGTTTCTGATGCTACAGTCTACATCTTCTTATATGGCTTATCCTTGGGCAAGCTAACGCAGCTCTAGTTATCTTTGTCTGGTGGTGGACTGACGAGGGCTTGCACACCCCTGACAATCAGGGTGTTCATAACTTGTCTGTGTATTTACCTCGCTAGGGAGCTTTATGCTCTCATGTGTGTTTGTGAGTTTCACTAATTAGTAGCCTTCGTCAAGCTGAAGAATTCTCCTTGCCTTCTCCTGTAAGGCAGGCCGAGGCCTGATGTGTTCCTTCTGCTTTTGTTGGATGAGGAAGTCTTGATTTCTTCTTCGGCTTAAAGGACAGCTTTCTGGGGAGCAGTGTCCTTGGTAGGTTTTTCGGTGGTGGCAGAAAAAGAAGTGAAAGAAAGGGGGAAAGGCCTTTGTTGCCGTGAGCAGGACACGGAGAGGGTCGACAGCAGGGAGCTGGGGGCCCCGGACCTGAGCCCCCGGAGGCAGAGACCCTGTGGATTTCTGCCAGGGGCGGAGCTGGAGGGGCAGGTTCAGGGGCACACAGGAGCTGGTTGGGGCTCCCCTGGGTGTTTGGGAAAAGCACCCAGGCCTGGGAAGGAGGAGGAAGCGGTCACTGGGAAGATGAGCTGTTGCTTTAGGGATTCAGCCATGTCCAATCAGGGCCATGATAATGTAGCAGTTTGCGCTTGGGCCAGAACCTATCAGGTTTGTTTTGGGTTGGGTTGAGTTTGGTACCAGGGATTGAACCCAGAACCTTGTGCTTGCCAGGCAGGCGCTTACGCTGCTGAGCTGTATCCCCTGCCCTGCCTGTCAGTTGTTGATTAGCAGTTACTTTGTTTTTCTCCTCAACATTTATAGACTGTGTCCTGAATTCACTAGGAGATCCCTAAGCGCCTACCTGGATATTTGTGTCTTTGCCCAGATTTAAGATGCGCTGTCTTCTGCCCAGAATGTCTTTAAATAGCGTCTATTTTTCTGCTCCTCTTTTTCTTTTTCACTGTGGTATTTTCCATGTTCACAGGCTTATATTTTAAACAGTATTGACACGTATGTGGAACCTTCTGTACACTTTGCGTTTCTCCACAATTTACAATTATACATCCCAATCCACGCAATGAGAGAGTCTGCTGCAGCGAATAACAGAAGTGATGGGAGAAAGTCAGGAGTAGTTTATGGCTGTGGAAGTTCAGAGGAGATTCCGTGGACACACCACATGAGTCAGCGTGCTGTGAGCCTGCCACGGTGCAGCACAGACTCAGCTCGAATGAGAGTGCCTGCAACAGCAGAGGGGTGTCTGCAGAAGAACAGGTCAGACTTGATCATGTGACCTGCAGGAGCCTCCTCTGACACGGATTCTGTGATGATGACTGTCTTGCCGTTCTTGGTCACCTAGTAACAGCACAGCCTTGCCCTGTTCAGCAACGTTTTTAATTAGAAAGCCAGTCCTCACACTGTCAGCGTTTGACACCAGAACAGAGCCCTGCTGGGGACTGGTATCAGATGGGAACACGTCCTCCTGGGTTCATGTGCTGCAGCGCATCCAGGCCCCTGGCAATCCTAGTTCTAAAGTGATCAGAAGAGGGCTGAAGATTAGGAGCAGCAGGATCTGAAAGTCCCTGGGCAGTCGAGGTTTTTCCAGAAACATTAGCCTCAAAAGGCAGCGACAGCATCCGCTGCAGAAAGGCTCGCTTTTCCTTTTTCATTCTCTTCCTACAGAGCCGCTGTCGCAGCCGCCACCACCGGGACTCGTGCCCTAGTCCGCGCCAGGCTCATCCTCCGGCTTCTGTCTCTGCTTCTCTTGACGTGCTCATTAGACGAAGGTCAGCTCTCTCGACCGAGTCCCACAGTCCCATGGCTTTCCTCTACTGTTTTCATTCTTCTCCCTCAGTGTCCGCCGGCTAAGCAATCGCAGCTGACCTCTCTCCACGCGCCTCTGCTGCGGGGTCTGCCCTGCTGTCGAGCCCCCACCGACGCCCTCCCACTCGTAGCTCACAAGCCGCTGTTCAGTCCCCTCCAGGTTCAAGCCCTTTGTTTAGCTCCTTGCTTTACTCTCGTATTCTTTTACCCATTTCGTTAAGCAATTTGTATGTTGTCTTGCAATTTTCTGAGTTCCATTAGAGCAATTATTTTGAACTATTGTCCAAGCAGTTAGTAGGTGGTCCATTGTTTGGGACCGGACTCTGGAAAGTCACTGTTTTCCTTTGGTGGCACCGTGTTGCCCCTGTTCCCGAGGCTCCTCGTAGCGTTGTGAC
This sequence comes from Tympanoctomys barrerae, assembly GCA_002564285.1. Taxonomy (NCBI): domain Eukaryota; kingdom Metazoa; phylum Chordata; class Mammalia; order Rodentia; family Octodontidae; genus Tympanoctomys; species Tympanoctomys barrerae. Next base: position 12,045 of record NDGN011525624.1, read on the forward strand.
AGTGCCTACGCATCTGAGGAAGGTGTTCATCACCTCTCCAAAGTGCAGGTGGTATAGGGGAGGAGACTCCCAACCTGAAAGACACCTGGGCTGACTTCATGTTCTTTCACTCAAAAGAATGAAATGGAGGAACAACAGAGGTTAAAAAGCAGAATGTATTTACTGGGGAAAAGAAAGCTTCTGTCCAAGAGAGGGACAGGGGAGACCCGAGTGGGTTGCCAAGGAACTTGTCTTCCTAGGGATTTTTTTTAGAGTAAATCCATGAGGTGAGGTGGGTCTAGGGTGGGAAACCTGGGAACCCACTTAGGTGGGTGTGAGGTGGGACACAGCTGTGGTCCACCATTAAGGTTACAAGCACAGTTGCTCGGGTAAAACTGATTAAGTTGCGATCAAATAGGGAAGTGAGTCACAGAGCACAGAACAGGGCTCTTCCCGTGGGCAGTTGGGTTAGTGACTCCCCCTGGCCTTTTCAAGCTGATAGAGATCTAGTTAGAATACCACTCCCTGACGTCAGTCCCTGGGGAGGCATGTCTGTTGTCTAGAGGGCTGGCCCACAGCGGGATGCCCGGCTCTCCCTCAGTTGCGAGGTATCTCGTCTTCCACAGGGCTCCTTGAGGGCCCCGCCCTGTCTGACTGCCTGTCGTGTTTCTAACTCAGCTGCTTAGCACAGGGGAGCTGGCCTCAGTGGGAAAGCCCTCCACCTGGGGCAGGCAGGGGAGGGGCTGGGCTGACGTCCTGTGCAGTGGGGCACAGACACGGGTGGCTTGGACACTAGGTCCTGAAGACTGCGCTCAGTGGCCCGGGCAGCTGGGTTCTGCGGCATCAGCCCCTGTGTGGGTCCGGGTCATGGCTAGTGGAGCGCGGTGTGGAGTGCAGGCCTCGGCCGTCCTGGGGTCCAGAGTGGAGTCTGCAGGCGGCAGCGTCCGTCCAGGCCTGGAAGCAGAGGTCCACTGCAGACACACACGAGGCAGAGGCCGGAGCTAACTGCGGGCGCGCACGCGACAAGGGGGCTGGCGGCTGCATTGCGCAACTCCAGAGGCCGCTGTGGACCAGCAGCGGGCGTCAGACTGCTTGCGTGCACACAGGCAGCTGAAAGGCTGAGCTGCAGGGGTTTGCGCATGCGCGGCGGGGGGCCGGGCACGGGTGTAAGCGGAAGGGTGAGAGTGGGAGTCGGGGTCGGGCCAGCTCTGTAGACCAGCTCGGCTGGGCGGCTGAAGCTGGCAGCGGGCAGGTGCCAGACTGCAGGGGTTAAAGCTCTTCAGAGCAGTGGGGGCAAAGCCCGCAGAAGAGCCCAAGACCCTAGCCGCCATACGTGCCGCTTCTGCACAGAGTCCCGACCCAGAAAGCCTGCAGTGCAGCGAAGCGGGTGGTTCTGGGAAAGTGGGTGGTGGGCGGGCACCTGCAGAATCCAAAGCCCCCTGCGGGTGTCCCTAGGTCTGGCCATGGGAGGAAAGCTCCAGTGGCTCCAGGGAGAGAGAAGGTGGATGCCAACTGCTGGCCAGGGCCCAGGCCAGGGCCGCGGCAGCCACAGCAGCCACCTGGCTCTAGGCGGCTCCACAGAGCAGGAAGGGCGAAAGGGGCTGAGACCCCTGGAGATGGCAGAAACAGTGTTTTCTCGGCCACTGGCAGCAGTTTTGCCCTCCTGAAAGCCAGCTTCTGGGGTCCACAATCACACACGCTGTGGGTCCTCAGGGTGGGGCCCTCTGGGGAGACCCCCGTGCACAGAAGGTCCTGCGGTCACCGTGGTGCTGCCGGGCCTGGCCCCCTCCTGTTCCCAGGTCTCCAGGCATCTTGGCTCTGCGGTCCCCACGGAGACCTCAGGCTGCACAGGGGCTCTCGGCAGGTGCAGTGTGGGCGGGCCCCTCTCCACCGAGCAGAGCCCGCCGGGCCGACACTGGCTAAGGAAACTGTGCGGCTAGTCTTCCTGTAGTTCTTCGTGGGATTTCCCCACACACACACTTTCTTCCAATCTACTGCTGCATTTCCTTAAATGGAGCCCTGTGCTCCTGGAATAAGGAAGGTTTTGGCCCCGTCTGACTGTCCTTACCTCTTCACTCTTTGTCTCACTGTTGAAATGTACTGACGCTTAGGTAGAAGGAACACATGAACCCCCCCCCCAAGCCTCGGGTACTGTGGGGTCCTCCGGGCTTGCGCTGACCACGTGGGGACAGTTTGGAAGTGAGCTGTTTGCTCCCACGGGACGTCGGGCTCATTCTTACCCATCACTAATTTACTCAGTGACTGCTTGCAGGTGACATTAGCAGTGGCTTATCAACAAGTCCCAATGGCAGTCAGTGCCCTCCACTTCGACCTGCTTCTCCCATGCTACAAACCAGCTCTTGCCCTCGCACGAGGACAGCTCCCTGGGCTGGTCCTCATACAGCCCACCCAGTTTTTTATTCCCCCATTCATGCTTAGACAAATCCAGTCCTACGACACGATTGCGTGCTTATGCTTTAAAATGGAAACACTCTCAAAAGAAGTCGCAAACTCCACCTACTCATGCTGTGACCGCCGCACTTTAAACTGATAGAATCCGGGGTGCCCCCTTCCTGTGCACCTCGGAGATGTTCCCACACTCTGGGAGCACTGGAAACGTCTTGCCTCGGCGCCCAAGTCACACTGCTGATCACGGGGCCTGCGTGTCAGCCGCCGTGGGTCGCCGGCCGGAGCTCCGTGCACCTGGGCTCCTTGTCCTTGGGCAACAGCACTTGAGCCACTCTCCACGCCAACGTGCTGCTTGTAAGTGGGCTTCTGTGCTCCCCGCTGCCCTCCTCCATCAGCCGCTGTCTCGATTTCTTTTGGGAGCAAAGATCCTGAGCCAAGCAGAGGGCAGGGCTGCGCAGGAGGCAGCTAGGCACAGAGCCGCTTCCGGGGCCGCTGGCGGAGCCCAGTCGCAGAAAGCATGTTGCTTCTTACAGCTTGAGACTTGATTGACTAGCAAAATTCTCTGCTTTATTGAGCACATACGACTTGGTGACATCCAGCTGTATTCCTCAGAAGTGAGCCCTTCTTGGGCTGCCTTTGCTGTGCTTTTTTTTTTTTTTTTTTTTTTTTTT
>NDGN011525633.1:2367-15269 GCA_002564285.1 Tympanoctomys barrerae
AGAGAGAGAGAGAGAGAGAGAGAGAGAGAGAGAGAGAGAGAAGAGAGAGAGAGAGAAGAGAGAGAGAGAGAGGAGAGAGAGAGAGAGAGAGAGAGAACCTACTGGCAGCAGAAAATCCAAGTGCAAGAAGAGGGAGAGGGCAAAGCAGAGAGAGGACTGGGGGGATCCTGTGTCCTCTACAAATGCACACCCTGGTGGCCTAACTTCCTTTCTCTAGGATCCATCTCCTAAAGGTTTCACCAGTCCCTAGGGACTCCATGGCCTGGAGACAGAACCGTCACATATGTTCCTTTAGGAGATGCTCCGGGCCCCAGTGATAGTAACTACCTATTTCCTAAACTCATCTTGCAGAACAAATGAGATGGAATCAGTAAAGGTTTCAGTATAGAACTCAGGTACACAGTAGGTATTAAGCATGGTTGTTACTAACCACAAACTATTTTCTTTTGTTTGTCTCCACTTTAGGAATTAATGAAAACCTTAGCCAGTGTTTCTGGCCAGGTCCTGTTCTGAACCTTTAACCCTTTTCTGTCTTAATTCTGTGTTGCTGGCTGGCCTTTTATTTCACATGGATCTACATTCACAAAAAGCCCAGCAGGCTGGTCTTCTGCCCAGAACAGGGCCAATGCATTCGTGGAACAGATGCCTCGGTGTCCATTTGATGCTAGGCACATGTGGCACTGTGAACACAAGCGGAGGCTGCAGTACTAGCTGCTTCCTGTTCCCTGTGACAATGCTGGCAGGCAAGGCCGCTCTCCAGCTCCTCCTTTCCTGTGTAGGGCAGGGTGGCATTTCTTGGGCTCCATCCCAGCAGCGGAGAGGGCTCACATTTGTTTCTCAGAACTTCTCAGGGGTCCCATGCCCATTAAGAATGCGCCACTGAGCTACTGCAACAGAAGAAAACTAAAGAGAATGAAATGAGGTTCATTTTCTTCACAAAGCTTTTAGCTGGGAAGACTATCATCTGTGTGGATATTATGCTTTGCTTATATTTTTGGTATTAAGATACACTTTTTATGTCGGACAATGGAAAGAGTAGATGAGAATAGTTATTTTTAACCCCAAAATAGCACAATAAAGTGAACTTATCATGTTATTCTCTCCATCAACAACCTCCCAATTTAAATACATATATATTTTCATGACATTTTTTAAAAAACTGAGAACCACTAGTGTGGACCACCCTGCTCTGTGAGAAAGAAAATAACTTCCAGATTAGCAGCTACCTGGAATGTCTCCCCAGATCGTCGGGCCCCGGGGCTTCTGCTGCATGAATTACCTCATGTCTCATACATGGCTAGCCTGGCAAATGCAGATGGGACCTGCTTTATGGAAGTTTGTAGTTTCCCTTGTAAACCCATCAGGCACTGGCGAGGGCAGGAGCAGTGGCACGAGCCTCCCTGTTCCCTGCCCCCATGGGTACAAACCATTTCTTTGTGTAAGTAGGACCGAGAGCGATCACTGGTTCCATACTTCCAAATATCAAGTTTATATTTTCATATGAATTCTTACATGACGGCGTCCACTTCTACCTGTCTTCGTTAGGGTTTGAAAAGACCACATGTTGAAGGCAGAGAAGAGTTTAGCATTTCAACATGACTTCCTCCGTTGTGATAACTCGCAGGGCCCTGCACTGGCCGTGAGGTCACAATTATATAATTGATCTCATGTTATATGGTATTTTGCCCTGTCCCCATGGCCACTGCAGTATTTCTAGAGCTCTCTGAGGAGGGCTACTGATAGTTCACCATGGGGGGTGCAATGATGCTGCAATCTTGGGGCGTCAGATGCTCATCCCTCTCCTGGTCATCCACTGCCCCCTGCATTCTTGCAGCCTTAGCACCCCTCGTCCTCTCTTCCCCTGCCCCATCGGCTGATTTATTTCTGCTGCCCCTCAGAACGCATACTCCAGTCCTTGTCCTCCTGGCCTCATTCCTCACTGTGGTATTTCTAAGTGTTCGAAGGCCCCGACTGACGTCAGTTGCCTCTCTTACCCTCTTACCACCCTGCGTGGCTCACAGACAAACATGCATGTGATGAATGCCAGAAAGAGTATGTTTGTATCCATCTTCTTGCCAACCCCAGCCACCACGGGAGGCCCAGGATGAAAGGACTGAATCTCATCCCCATTTTTTTTAATTCATCAAAACTCTGCAATGGTGGATGGTGCAGAGTAAGTGTGGCACGTGGAAAATAAACTAAGCTGCCTCAAATTCTCACTAAAGTGCAAGCAGCAAATGGTCATACCTCTTCAGAGTGTACAAGAAAAGCCTTTATTTCCACAGTAGGAATTTTTATTTTCAATCAGACCACCGAGAAAAAGAAGACTTTAAAAACTTCAAGGAAATCAATAGAGTGAGTAGCCTACATGATATTCGAGTAGGTAAAGTGGCAAAGGAACATACTGGTTCTTGACAAGAAGCCCCGATGTGTCCCCCACCCGTCTTCGCAGACATCACTGGCAGATTTTGCACAATATTAGCCTCACTTAACCAGCCATCATTTCCTCTTAAAAAATGAGGGGAAGAGTTAAGGGTGAGCAGAAAAAAATGTCTTTGAATTAAAATCTTAGCTTTTCTTTGAACATCCGCATGATTAAATGAGATCCAGACGAAAGCAGGCAATTTCCAAAAAAGTAAGCCCAGCCGGGGGTATCTGCATTCCCTCATGTTTCCACGGGTAACCCTGTGGTAAAGTAAAGTCATGATTGATTCGAGGAGAATTATGGCTATTATAAACTGTGATCAGTGGTGGATGAGAATAATTACACGGGGAGAGGGGGAAGCTGGAACATGGCTGAGCAGCGTTCTGATGGATGGGGAAGTCATTTCCTGCCCGTTAATGACCGAGGTTTTCAACAGTCAGCACACAAGCTTTAATCCCAGAGAGAGAAGGAGGAAGGAATGACCACGTTACTAAGGATGCTACTGACTTCACCATAGAATTCTATGTGGCTCTCGCCGGGCGTTTGTCCCTCTGCCTGGCTCTGCTTTTGTCCTTGCTATTCCAGATGTCCTCTGGGGGTGGGGCTAGTATCTGGCCTTTCACTCCAAGACACCAGAGTGAGTTGCGGTTCCAGAGAACAGCCCTGTAGTGTACTGGAAATTGGAGTATCACTGTGAGTTTGTTAGAAGAAAGGACCACACAGTCACCTAATTCAATCTACTCTGTGTAAGGATCAGCCCAGAGAGGTCAAATGACTTAACCAAGTCACATAACATATGGGCTCTGGACATCAGGGAAAACTGTCCCCATAGGACCAGAGAAAGACACCCTCAGAAAAAGGCAAACTCAGATTTGTGGAGGTGATACCTTTGCTGAATTCAAAGCTGGCATTAACTTAGCCTCTCGCCATGTAAAACAGATCTGGGGTCCAGCGTTCTCCTTGGCATAAGCTGTCACTAAGTGAAGCTGCACAAGGTCAGAAAGGACAGGAGTTTTGGAATGGTCTATTTTGGCTTGCAGACCAGTTGTGAGTCCCCTAAACTGTGACTGACAGAGAGGAGAGAGAGAGAGGGAGAGAAGGTGAGAGAGAGAGAGACAAGGAAAGAGAGAGAACCCAATTTATCTTATCATTTACAGCCATAAAACAAGATAACTGATGGAGGTGGATTAGAAATCGTAAAACTGTGAAATAGGACATGCGAGAATCTGCTGGTGACAGACATCCCCCTTCAGGGGACTTTGAAGGGCCTTTTGGGTACTTTGGTGTGCCCCTAAACTTCTCTTTTGCCTGGGATGTAGAGGCCCGGGAGCGAGGAGATGGGAAGTGGTGTTGGACAGCGGACAAATTCCAGCCCCCTCCCAGTGTCCTTCTGCTCAAGGATAAAGCCCATGAGAGAGGAAGGAAGGATCATCTTCTAAGACACAGCACTGTCTCCGGGCTAAATCACATTGAGATACAAGATGGGAAAGTCCAGATGCACTCTATCCAATCTTAATTAAATTTGGACTTCTTTGGGTGAACTAAAATACCTCAGTTCCAAGAAAAGCTATTTTGACCCCAAGGTTCTTTGGACTCCATCTTATGTAAACAAATATTTTAAGTATAATTATAACAACTTTCCTGGATTTTTCCCTATAGAGATATTTTCTAGAGCAAAACCTCTTGAACCACTACATCCACTTGATAATAGTTGACTGGGCAGTGTTAAATATCTTGGCTTTTGTCCATTTTTCATTTTTAGTGTTCTGAAATTACTTTCAACAGGAACAGTTTCTTCTGAGGTACGTTTTGCAGCTTTGTTTTGAGAGTGTCCCTCCCTTTGTTCAGGTAAGTGCACCAGGCTTTCCTGTGAAGGATCTTGCTTCCCTCACTGCCTGGCTGGCATGTGACATGGTGGAGACAGAAGATTCCCGGTGTCCCACCTGCACCAAGAGGCCGAAGCAGCATAGTGTGGCAGGCCACTCTAGCCCTCTTTCCCAAGGCAGTGACTGGGTTTAAAACAGCCATGACCTAAGGAGGACTGTCATCGCCTTTCTTGAGATTGCTACAGGGATCCTGAAAGAAGCTGTGTGTATTTCTTCAATTTGGAACAATAGCAGTAAGGATGTGGTTTTTTAGTTGTGTGCTTTATATTGTTAGCTGGGTGGGGGAAGGAATTGTGATGTCACCCACAGCCCTGGGTGATCTGACTGTATTAAGCACAAGCCCACACTGCCCAGTTGCAGCGGGCAGTGGATTCTCTCCTTTGATTTAAGCTAGACAGATTCCTTTTCCTGCCGCTCACCACTCAAGGAGTTCTATGACAAAGACTTCTCACTGAGGCTGATCTGATTTCTATTAAATTTTAACTGGAGTGTGCAGTACTTTTGAAATAGAAATATTCACAACAGATGAGTGTACACGTAACAACAGGCTGCAACACTGTATAGGGCAAGCTAAACACATTTTTTGATGATAACTTTGATCTCCAGGCTCATCATGCGTCTCTCATTGTCAGCAGTTTTTGCATCCTATGTTTTGAAAATGAGTGACTGAGCATCGAGCTGGGCTAGAAGTCTTCCAGCTATCACCACAAACCAACTAGAAGTCTCCATCCTGCCGATTTGGTTGTTTGACTGAATGCTTCTTTTGGTTAACCACACGAGCACATTTCACCTCACATTATCTCACAAAAGTAAAGCAAAAGCTCTCTAGAGAATACACTTGAAGTCCTTGCTCTACAATTTAAGGAAGACCTCTATCCCCGCCCCCACATGTATTGCCAAATGATCAATTGTAAGAACTCCAAAGAAATGTAGAGATGCATGGAGGAAATTCAGGCCTCTGACTCAACCACGGCTTGCCCTTTGCCTTTTGCTCTGGGTCCCACCCTACTGTCTCTGTCAGGATTAAGTTACCCATAGGCATCAAACCCTGCATTCCTGAAGACTCTTGCGGTACACAAACAAGAAGAGAGCCAGAAGGGTGCTGAGGCGCCAACCCGGAGAGCTCACAGGTACAGAGGTGGGTGGCTAAGGCCACCCAGCTGTCTAACAACTTCTCCTCTTAGGGTGAATCCCAGAGGACCACAGCTGTTAGAAAGGTCACTTGGTGGTGATTGTTAGAAGAGGCTGGGGGAACAGCCATGTCAGTGGAGTGCGTGAGAAATCATTTGGCTCCAGAATCCATGCCTGGTATTGGGTTTGGATTGTCCCAAGAGAAAAATCTCCTCTGTTCTGTTCTATCAGTGTGAAGTGCAGTTTCTCAAATGGGAGGAGGGAAGGGGGAAAGAAGCCACCCCAGGGAGCAGATGTCAATGAAGAGAAGTGGCACCATGGTGGCACATAGCTTCTGCTCCGCACAGGGCCTCCCCATCTTATCCATGAAGATAGCAATCATCGCAGTGAGTGAATGTGTTATTTCACCACAGTCACTTAACCCCAGGAGATGAAGACAAATCATATCACAGCTAATGGTGTCTCTTTGTCATCTTTGCTGCTGACCTGCTTGGTGGTGTTTATTTCTCTGGAGTTAGCAGAAGGTCCGTGTTATATAGTGGTAGGTCTTTGGAATTAATCATGATATAATCTATATTTTTATTTGTGTATTTATAGGCAGAGAGGGGCACATATATATATTTATGTGTATGCATGAATGGCTTAGTGATCTTTTCAGTTGGTAAAAAGTAAGAATACTCATTGTAGAAAAAATAGAAGCAGAAATTAGTAAAGAGAAAAGGAAATAACAAGTATTGTACTAAACAGAGAAGACATTCTGCATTATTTGTTCCAATCTTTTCGTGTCAATTTTGAGTACACCTTTCCCACAGTCCAAAGAGCACTTCGGTTGTATATGCTGCTCTTTCCTTCTTCATTCTCTAGAAGAGACTCCCCCATGTTTATAAAACAAATCTGAAGCCTACTTCATGCATGCCTTTAGAGGAGCCTCCAGTAAGCAAGTATGTGTGCTGTTTGTGAGGACTGATTCAGAACCAGGGAGTGGGGCCAAGCCTCTCTCTCTCTTTTAGGCTGTTGACAGATCCAAATGAAGGATCAGAGGACTCAGTGAGGCATTGTTCCCTGGGCCACACCGGGCCACTAGTGCTCCCCTGAGAACACTGGGTTCTTACCCAGCATGGCAGGGTGTCTGCCAGGCACAGTGACACACAGGTGGCCCCTCCTTACTCACACCGGTAGGATGTAGCTCTGGCGTGGGGATTTTCTTCTAACCTCCAGAAGGCATCTGCTATCTCTGGAGTTGAATATAGAAAAAAAAGCTGGAGGTTATTTTCATAACATATCACTCTGTATGTCATCGGCATTGCTCAGAATGAAGTCAGGTCATGAGCTGCCTGAGGAAGAGTCTTGCTGTGTCGCTGGGAAAAACCAAGTCAGGAAAGGCCAGCAGTTCTCAGCTCAGCCACCTGTCACTCTACCCAAGCATTTTTTTTTTTTTTTTTTGCATACCAGGGATTGAACTCAGGACCTTGCACTTGCCAGGCAAGCACTTTTTTACTGAGCTATCTACCCAGCCCTCTACCCAAGCATTTACCAGACCTGTGACCACTTGCCCAGAACCACCAAAACAGACTCCAGTTTGAAGTCTGGAAAAGCACAGGACAGAGAATAAACATTGGAGGGAAGATGGTTATGGACATATTTAGGCATAAAACTACTTTTATATATGTTCTAAAGCATCAATACAATTTTTCTCATAAAAATGACAGGAAACCAATTTGAAATAAAGGAGAGAAACTCACATGGAGAATCGCTACATACTAATGAAGCCAAATGAATCCAAGCAAAAAGAGCTCTGGAGTGGAGGCGATGATCGAGAGGCTGATTTGGCTTCTGCTGACCCGGCCCAAGCTAGGGGCAGCACCTTGGTCCAGGCAGCTTCCAGGGGCAGTGCAGAGTGAAGGGAAGAGAGGGTCAAGGCATGCTGGGAGTTCAGTGAAGCTTCACTAAAGATGAGGGTAGAGCAGCATCCACAGAACTGTAATTTTCCCACTCTCAGGGCAAGCAGATACTTGGAGCCAGAAGGAGAGATTCCAGGGAGGGCACATGGAAGATAGGTCCCTCACTGTTGGGGATTTTTCAAGACTGCTTTTTAACTAGGCCTGTTTGTCTGTCTCTCTGTTCATAAAGATAAGACTTTCCTATTTCTAAATCTGTGAAACATAGATTGGAAAGAAAAAAAGTTATATTTTCATGTTCTGTTCTCAAGTTTCAACATCCAAAAAAATGTTTTAAGATAAATGTTATCTTTTTTGATTATAGAGAATTTAGAGAAATGGAAAAAGTACAAAATATTGACCATTGTTATTGCCACAGATATATTATTGCAAGGTATGTTCTTGGAGATTATATATTCTTCCTTTTTCTTTTTTTCCCTTCCTCCCAACTGACATTGGACTATACATGCAGCAGCCTTGGATTTGTCTTGAATTTGTGGCTTAAAAAATTCCTAAGAGATGATCTAAAAACACAAAAGAGATTCTGGTTAAAAGTACTGGGTGCATCGTGCCACCCTTTTCCCAGAGATGCTCAGAGAGGTCTTGGTTTAAACACCCAGGGCTGCTGAACTTGGTTCACAAGGTCTCAAGGTCCCATTTGATCTTGGAACAATCAGTTGCATGTAATCACTCGCACCATCATCCTGTGGAGTCACTTCAAACACACAGTTTTGGAACTATGATGAAATTGTGAGAACTGTGAAGAACCCCCTACCTGTCCCTGTGATGCTGGCTTGTACTTTATGTTGTAAGGAGCAGCTGGTCAGCCTCCCTGAGCCCCAAAATGATGATGCTAGCTCAGGAGCAAGCCTTTGAAGTACCACTGATGCGATTCCATTGACATACTGGATAATTTTATTATTCAGCCTCCCCTCATCATTTTGTTAAAAGCACTTTGGTGTCTTGTTTCCAACTGATGATCATCACCATTATCATTATTGACGTTTATTGAACATTTACTGCTTCTAGGCACTGTGCTGATCCCTTTATGTGAATTATCCTATTTAACCTCACACTGGCATTAGCACAGAAGTAAGACTGTGTCATGTTTCTCACTTAATAGATGAGAAAACTGAGGCTCAGATTGTTTAAGTAGCATGCTTGGGGCAGTCAGCTTCCGCATGGCTTAACTGGGACTTAGACGCACAAAGTGTCTCTGTTCTTAACCATCATACTTTGTTCACTTCAAGTGTCTCAGCTTGAAACTTGCAGACATCCAAGACCCCGTGTGTGCATCTTAAGAGTTTGTGCGTTACCCCCTACAACATATTTATAGCTCTAATCTATTTAATCACCTAGTTGACTTTCATCTTTTCTCTGTCTCTTTCCCCTTATAAGTATATAAGTATTTATAAAATTTCTACTGGAGGTCAAATGTCAAGTCCAGTGATGGTTGAAAATTCAATGTTAAGATGTTGGCCCTTTCCTTAGGGAGCTAACAATCTGAGGTACAAGTTCATTGAGTAAATCAAAACACAATCTGTGTTCATTTGTGAACCCAGAAAAGCAACAGCATCTAAACTAATGGAAACTGGGAGAACCATCCAGAGGAGATGACTACAAGGCCGAGTTTTAAAGCTGAGCACCAGATCATGAGACTGACATGTCAAGAAGACAGACTGGCATCATGGCAGGAGGTGTGTGCTGGAAGGAGTGGGAAGGACAGTGGGCTCCCTAAGGAGGACACCAGAGGATGACAGAGACTGGGCTAGAAGGGGCCCTGTCGCAAGGCCAGGAAATGCTGAGTGTATGAGAGGAAGATGACTAGGTTTAAGTTCCATAGAAACCCCTCCAATAGCAATGGGGAGGAAACCTGGGAAGCAAGATCAAGGAGGGAGAGCTGGACTGGGAAGCAGAAATGGAGTGGAAACGATGGAGCAGACCTAAGACAGCCACAGCGAGGGTGGTTGAGCAGAGCGGAGACATAGGGAGAAATACTGATGTCCCACAGACTTTAGACAGAAATTGAGCAAGGAGGACAAGTGACTCTTGAGTGTATAATGGTGGTGAAAATGCCAGGGGGGGCCACAAAGGCTTCATGACAGCTTGGAAAACTGCCGGCTTCATGATGAAAAGGGCAGAGCAGTGTCGATGTATGAGTAGCCTGTGGGTCTGGTTTGGTGGCTCAGTGGGTGACCATGCAGTTGAAACAATTCAGTCCTTTGTCTCAAGAACCCTGCCCACTATTTGTCTTGTCCTCCTCAGACTGTGAAACACTAATATTAAAAAGATTTTTAAAAAGTGTACATTTTCATTTCCTATTCTCAAATTTTAGCTATTCCTAAATTTTACCCCCTCAAACACTCATCTTTTTAAAATTTTGGAAGCAGCATATCTTTATACATTTAGGAAAACTGAGAAGCATGTAAAATATTCACCTATACTGTGAGAGAGATATATCTGGAAATTGTGTTCTTTTTTTCTCTTCCTTCTTTTCCGACACATTTTCCTCTGTCTCTCATCTGTGTTTATTTTATTTGGTTATATATCCATTCATTCATCTGTTTATTGAGCTTGTATTTACTGAGCATCAACTATGTGTCAGGCATAGCCTTAGACACTGGAAAGACAAACGGAAACAAAATAGTACCTCAAAGAGTATAAATCCTAATGAAAAGGATTCTATACATAAATAAATGTATGTTGGGGACTCAAATTCTATTAGGAGAATATTGGAAGTTATAGTTGAGATCTAAAATGTCCCCCCAAATGTCATGTGCTTGGAGGTGGGGCTTTCATAAGGTGATTGGATCATCAAGGCTCTAAATTGATCAAATTAATCCATTGATGATCCATAATCTGATGGCATTACTGGGAGGTGATGGAGATAAGAGACTGAGCCAAGTTTAAGAAAGTGGGGCACAAGGGCACAGCCTTGGGTACCTTCTCTTGTCCCTGGCCCCTTTCTTTCTATGCTTCCCCTTTCTGCTTCCTGGCCACCAGGGTTGAGCAGTTTTCCTCTACCGAACCCCTCTAACCATTCTGTCTCTGTCTTGTCGTCATCTTAAATGCAGTGAAAGCATGAACAAAGGAGCTACGGCGCAGGGGTGGAGATGTGCCACTGACATAGGCTGCCCTGAAGAGACTGGGCGGCAAACTCGGGGCCTTTGGCAGAGTCAGCAAAGGATAAAGAAAAGAGCCAGGAAGAATATCTAGGGAAAGAATGCCCAGCGCAGAGGGCACCTCAACTGCCAAAGCCCCACGATGAGAGAACATCGAGTACATTTAGGAAGGCTCGTGGCTGGAACAGAATGAGTGAGAGGAGAACTGAAGGAGAGAAGGTGGTACAGGTGGCAGGGAGCTGGCCCTGAACGGGTGGAGCACGATTTCTTGGAAAAAAGAGGAGAGCCTGTCTTGAAGGCTATCTGAAGAGCCACTCACTACAGAGCGAACAGTGGCTCGTCCTGGCGGTGACAGAGGCTGAGACGCGGAGCGAGCTGGGTGCCCTGCAAAGCTCAATGCGAGGGACGGTGAGGCACGGGTCAAAGGTAACACCAAAGGTCATGACCGGAGTTGGCAGGACAGAGGTCCTGTGCATGGAGAGGTATTCTATTTGCTTACTTAAATGCTTGCATTTATTTTTGTACCTGAAATACAGTTTAGTGTACTTCTCTCAGACTCCTAATTTCCTCTAAAAGCAGAAAATTGAAGGAAACTAAATAGAAGATGTATTTCTTGTCTTTTTTTTTTATTTTTTCTAGCTTTTATTTCCACTTGCCTCCTTTTGCTTGGTGGGATATCAAAATGCACATGAATTAAGCCACGCATTCTGAATTTTGCTTGTGAAGGGACTTGGTTAGAGTGCACTTTATTTGAACTTTGTGGCGAGTAGCCAAGAGAAATAAAGTTTAATTAATGCTAATTTTTCTAACCCTTTTCTGTGCCTTTTCAGCAAAATAAAGCTACCTTTGGGAGAACTAGTCAAAAGTTAAAGCGGTCACTCCACTACTAAAGCTAGCCATTGATATAACAAAAATATTTTTCTACATGGTTTTCTTTGGTCACAAAAACAGAAGAATTTTGTATTGTTCTTTCCCTCCTATTCCCTTTTTATTTATTTTTATTTTTATTTTTTAATTTAATTTAATTTTTTTGTTTGGACAAGTCAGTTAATTGTGTTTACCTTTACATCTTTAGAGGAGCTGGACACAGTCTGTGAGCTTGTTTGCCTTGGGCTGTGTTCCGAGTGTCTGAACCTGGTTGGCCATTGCTGTATTTTGCTAAATTTCAGAGGTGGAAAGAGCTGCCAGGGTGGGCTACCTCTGGGGTCACTCAATTACTGTTCAATTAGTTGGTTTTTTGGTCTATGAGATTCTTAAACCAGCACACAGGGACAGCTATTAGGAAGTAATCGCCCTCCATTTCTAGAAATGATGGTCTCAGTTAATCAAGCTCAGAACCAAAGCTGCCCTGGGGACCTAGTGGTGAGGGCCAGTAGCTAATGCAATTCAGGGCAGCTTTCTTCTTGCCTTTGGTGTATTTGAAGAGTACTTTCCAGGTTCTTTTGATATAGTAGTTGAAATATGGATGAGAAATATAGTGTTCTCTGGAAGCTATAACATTTCTATGAGAAAAAAAACTGCAACAGAAATTTTCAGAAGGTAATCGTTTCTTTAATCATTTGAGAGAAGCTACTCTGATCCCATTCCTTTTGCTTTCTTTCCACATCCAGATTCAAAAACAAAGCCAACAAATGAAAAGAAATGAAATCTACTACCACCACGACCACCACCAGCCAGACCACCACCAGCACCAGCAGCACCAGCACCAGCATCCTGGGCTAAGAATGAGGACCCCTAAGTGGGTAGTGTGAAGGTCTTGCCCAGGGTCTCCCAGCAACCCAGAAGCAGAGTTTGGGCTTAGTTTAGGAGTTTGCTGCAAAGGACCTGGCAGCTGTGGTGAAGACTCAAACATGTTTTCTCTCTAATTGTACTTTGGTGAAGGCCTTGGATGGGGTCATGTATTAAAGCAGCGATCTGTCTCACCTGAGAACTGCAGGAAACACTCTGCATTGTGCCTTTTTCTCCTCCAGTTCCCACTGTGAAGATCCAGGGATTAAACTGTTGGGCATTGGAACTGAACTGCGGAAGCTCAGAGAGCAGACGAGAGCAGGCCAGTGACCAAGGCTTGCAGAGTGGGATGCCTTCCATCAACAGCCTTGTTTGCTTATGAAGCTCCCCTTCTGGCTGTAGAAAGCAGTCTTCTTAATTCAGGCTGTGCTAGCCTCTTGAGTAAAGCATCCTCTTTAGAATAGTTACTTTTCTTCCCCTTGAGGGCTTTCTCCACCTCTTCCTTCACAAGGAGGCATCTGGCCAGTTGCAAGGAAAGCTGAGGCATCCTCCTGCTGCTGTAAGGTTCTTTTTGTCCCTTCACTGTGTCTGTCATTTCATAGCAGAGTCAGGTATATCTCTGAAGCCCATAGGCTCAAGGTTTTTCTTGCCCTTTCTGATCCCTAAGGCCTGC
>NDGN011525649.1:262-18535 GCA_002564285.1 Tympanoctomys barrerae
TCTTTCTTTCTTTCTTTCTTTCTTTCTTTCTTTCTTTCTTTCTTTCTTTCTTTTTTTCAATACCAGGATTGAACTTGGGACCTTGCGCTTGCCAGGCAGGTGCTTATACTTCTGGGCTATCTCCCTGGCCTTCAAGTCTATTCTTTCACTCAGACTGTTATTATTATGAATTGAGTAATGGGTTTAAAATGAAGAGAAGGCGAGGTTCATTCCTATCCTTTATGGAACTTATAATTTAGGGATAAAGATGGACATTCATCAGTTGATCACACCAACAAATGGGGAGGGATTTTTTCTTCTCCATTGTAGTTGTGACTCATAGTTGGAACTTTATTTTAAAAAATGAAAGCTTTAAATCTTAAAGAAATGTTAGCTATATTAAATATCATTTGATTTTCAGGACTACCTGCTTCATCAGTTTCTTAGTATTTTATGACCAGTATATATCAATTTGCAAGTTAATAGATGCATAGCGAAGGCTTTTCAGTCTGGATCCCCTCAGTGATGGTCCTTATCACCTTATCACCTTTTCAGCTAATCTGTATGTGTAATCTATATTCTGTTATTTTTACTTTTGATTTATTAAAAATGACAAGAGAGCTTCATGATATTTGACAAGCAGTCTTATGTGCAGAAATTATTAGCTTTTTTCCAGTTTCATTCCAACTTTGTTGAACTTGACACCATAATCAGTGTTTTTTTAAAAACAATTCACTTTTATTCTTTCCAAACACATTTCATTTAATGTGATGAAAACATCTACTTTTGCTCTTATATTTCATTAGTTACATAACATTGGATTAGTTGATACAATTACAGTGCCAAGTAGGTATAATACAAACAGACCAGATCAGAGGGACATTCAGTGGTGGGGAGAGGAGTGTGTGGTTTTGCTAGAGGAACCCTGCTGCTATTAGGATGCCAGGGCTAATAGTATGTCTCACAGAACAGGCAAAATGCACCAGTTACTCGTGGTAGCTTCAGGCTGGTGAAGAACATCATACTGTCAATGTGTGTCATGTTGAGTACTCTCGAGTCTATAATGGAAGAAGAATAGAGGGAACTACAGAGATGCAGGGTTGCTTCACTTATTCTGGAAGTCCTAGGAGGCTTCTGTGAGGAAGAGACTTTTGGGCTGGACAGTGGAGGAAAGGAAGGGATAAGCAGATGGAGAATGTGGGGAAGGAGTGTGGGAGCGGAGGGCAGCATGCATTTGTTTCCTAAGTGGGCGATAGCGTGTAATATAGATTGTAAGAGATCAATGTGGTTGGGAAACAGAAACAGGCAAAGTTAGTAGGGTAGGATGAGGATAAATGGGGTCAGAGTCTTCTGACGTGGGGTCTTGTCCGTCTTGTGAAGATTTAAGGTTTTATTTTAAAAGCAATGACAAAGAAGAAAAAGAAAAGGGTTCAGATTTGTGATTTAAAAATCATTCTTGCCACTTTTTTGAAACTGAATGAAGGGAGTATCAGTCAGTTTGGTGGGAATTATAGGAGTCTACGGAAGAAATGTCCTTTTCTGGAAAACTAGACTTCCTACCATGTTGAGGGGCCTCATCCTGCCCTCTGACTAATTGAATCTTTGAATACTTAAGGAAAAGCAAGATCCAATGTTGTCGAGGTTTAAATGTTTTTATTATCCAGGAAGACCTGGAGCCTGCAGTACTTTCCATATTACACTCTTGCTTGCTATTTTCTTCTTTTATATTTATAGGTATATTTACCATTTCAGCACATTATGTTCTCAGAACAATAGGGAAAATGTCACTCCTTTAAGCTTGTGTCATGCTATTGACTTTTCTTGAAAGGACAAGTGTGTTTATTTTATCATTGGGAGTCTAAAAATTAACTATGAAACATTCTTCTTGACTTCTAAAGTATGTGTAACAAAGAAATGCTTTATTGCGATTTCATCAATAATTCAAATGCAACTTTAAAGGAAAGTAGGGCAGCATAGGGAAAAAAGCACACTTATTCCATAATTGAGACAATTAAGTAGGATTGAGTCCTATTGTCCTAGTCATATTGATGAAACAACTTTTATAGGTAGAAACTAACAAAAAAGGAGACTCCAGAACAATGAGGGGATGTCGTAGATGTTATTGTTTTTCCTATTGTACAATACAAATCATGAAAACCACCTTTTATTAGTGTGCATTTTAAGGCACAGCTTTTCAGAGGTACCCTCATCAGGATTTTAGTAGTTTTCAGGGCTGTGCAGTAATAGCCCAAGCTATTTTGGAACTGTGCATACATTAAGTGTTCTGGTGCAGCGTGATACAATAATGTGTGAAAAACTCTACGATCACACCTTGTTTAAATTTGCAGTTTTTGTGCATAATCCCACCCTGAACTCTTGTTAAGTGTTGACTGTGTATAGGGGAGAGTGTATAGAAGCCTACAGATTGGGGTTGGATGTGGCTATTTCATTATGATTTCTTTTTAAAAAATTGAATATTACTTTTTGTAAAGACCGAAAGAATTACATCAAAGTTATATTATCTATATATTTGTTTCAGATTAATCTGCTGTTATCTCACCCACAGAAGCTTTAGTAGGCATATGTATAGTCATCTAAATGAAAATATGTAACTTCTCTCTATATAATATTTGCAGAGCATGACTGAAAAGTACAGTTTGATTCTTGAAGTAATGCATTATAATTTATGCATCCATATAAATTTTTTTTTTTACTGTTAACACTCAGAAAAGCAAATTTTCTATTCCAATGATGCCCTTCCTCAAAGCATTATGGGAACTTCCTCTCTTAGAATTGTTGCTTGAATCATTTGCAAGCCTGACTAAAAAAAAAAACCTTCCATCTCATTATTTTCTAATCACATTTTATACCAAGATTCATCATTTTTTTATTTGCAAGAATTGGCTATAAATTTCTCTCTGAAATGATGAAAATAGCTAAAATTAACTTTCAGATTAGGAAATTTATCACCATTGAGGATATTTAGAAGTGTGTGTGTACAAACTTAGTAGTTTCAGAAGTAGATAAAAATACTGTGAGTAATGGCTAATCTTTAGGTGTTGTTCTGAAAGGTGACCACTAAGAAAAGAAAATGCCTTTGGACTTAGATGACAAGGTATGTTTGCTTAAAAACCAGTTGAATTACTTTTTAATGACAACATATATTAGTTTTTACTAAGTATAGAAAGAAAAATGCAAATTTCTCTTTTGGAATGCAAGGTCAAAATACCTTACATAATTAGTAGCATATTTTATTATTAAGACAATTAGAGGACTGAGCAACTACAATGCTAATCTTATGTTGGCAGATTCTTAAGATAATGGTTCTAACATGGGAACATCTCTGTATAATTTTATTTCATTTAAATATTGGAGCTTACTATCTGACTTGTAAATATGTGTTTCATTAGCACCTTACATTATTCATAGTGAATTGTATCTTTGAAGGTATTAGTTGGCAGCATGTAAATTTTTCATTTCTGTTGACCTCTTCATATAAATAATTGACCTAGTTTTTAAAACTGTTAGTGATTGTTTTCTTAACCACCAGTAAAGGACCTAAATAGTTACATGTGCTTGAAATGTAAAAGTAATCAGAATGATTTCCAAATATTTTATTAATTTCAGAAATCTGGGATCATTCCATATTGATGTGTTGAGTGATTTATGAATTAAATAAAATTGAAATAGGTCTACATTAATGTATGTATGCTGAAGTTGCAAAACTTAATTGTACTCTTTTTTGAATATGTAGCAAATTAAAGAAATGATTTCCAGAGAGGCTCAGTCGAATAGATTTTATTTTCTGGGTATTTCAACTACACTTAATTTTGTCTCATGGAAGGAGAATAAAAATTAAAATAAACTTCTTTTTTTTTTTTGGTGGAACTGGGGATTGAACTCAGACCCTTGTGCTTGTCAAGGAAGTGTTTATTCCACTGAGCCATCTCCCCGGCCCCTAAAATAAACTTCTGTTGTGTTCTCTTTTTATGATCTGTACCATCTATGTACTTTCTGGCTTTCAGTTTCTAGGCAGTAGCAATAGGGACCGAATGCCTTTATTTTAAGAACGTCATTGGTGTAGGTCTTTGTGTTTTGTGGAACCAGGGATTGAACTCAGGCCCCTCTGCTTGGTAGGCAAGTGCTTATTCCACTGAGCCATCTCCCAGGCCACATGGTGTAGGTCTTTGAAAATGGAGAGATTTTAGGGTAGACCAGTGTTTTCATATGATGATGCATACCACCTTTTGCATCACCTTTCAATATATTTAACTCACCAGTCAGAGGACAATAAAGACTTCTTGTCTAACGTGGTATGTGATTTGTATAGAGTCATTTGTGTCATACTGATTTTTTTCTCCTGGTTAACTGACTGTGTTAACATTTGTTTTTCTCCGGCTCCATACAACTAAGTGGATTTTATTTTCTTGAATGCATTTATCTTTGACTTTTCTAGAAGAATTAAAACATAAGTTTAAGCAGGAATAGCTCTAGACTTCGTTCTTTAACACCTTAGTTTACATTAATAAAATTGGATGCTGTTTTGCTTTTGCCAAGTTTGCTTTCCTAAAAGGAGGGATGGTGGTTGAGAGACTGAATCAAGCTGAACTCACACTAGGCCTTCGGTTGTTTTTGGTAAAGGTATTGTCCTTATTAATGCCTACATTTCTGACAACAGATGTCATATTTGGAGTTGCATTGAAGGAACGCATAATATTGTGATATTATCATTTGTGATATGATAATCATTCCTTGACAGATTTCTAAAATCTGTAATAGAGAATAACATCTCAGTAGGCCTCACAACCCCCCCATGAGTAAACACACTTAGAAATATTGTAATTTGAATATGTTAAAGTACTGCTAACCATAAGATAGGAGTTTTGGTCCTGGGGAAGTTAGGCTACTAAGTAATGCTTATATAACTTGATAAACATTTCCCCGTGACTGAATTTTGAGTGGAAAACTTTGCTTTCTAAAAGGCTCTAAGTGAACAACAGCAAAAAAAGCCTGTCATGTGTGTGTGTGTGTGTGTGTGTGTGTGTGTGTGTGTGTTTAGATCCAGCTTAATACCAAGTAATGCCAACATCTGGCAAAGCGATGGATATGTGGGAATTTGTTGCTTGCAGCTCTGGGACAAAGTGTTCTGATCTGAGCAGTGAACATAGCCGTGGACTTGAACTGGAATCTTCAGGGGCAGAAATGTCTTAAGTGTCTGGAAAATTGGCTCGTTGAGTCACCATGAAGGCACTAAAACAAAACTAATTTTAAGCAGGTCAGAGTTCAGTGATTCCCTCTGGAATTCAAACTTTTTTTTAGTCTCATGTTTAAGTGAAAAGGGTCAAAGTTGATGCACTGTTACAATGTTTTGAATGCTTTCCCTTAAGAACAGCCACCCAAACTGGGATTAGCATGAGGAACTGCAAGGCTGGCACTTCAGCGTCTGGGTTAAAAATATTTTAAAGCAGTAAGTGCAGTCAGTACAGAGCGATCCCTGGGAGCCTTTCTACTCAAAAATGTGTGAGCTCAGGGCAGCAACTGCAGTGTAATTTAGGGCAGTGTATGCTTCATAGCTTTGGAGAATATTGCTTCCCGTTAATGTTGCATCGGAGGATGGTTGGATAGTAGTAATTTTAGAAGGTGGTATTCTTGTTTGTCTTACATCGAAAACTTCAGAATAGATAAAAAGAAACATCAATCGAACAAGAAATGTAACTATGGAAAAGTACCAATGAATCTAAATTTTAGCTGAACAGGTTCAAAGCCAGCATGGGTGTAGGAATATTTTTAAGGAGGAAGGTAAGGCAAAAACAACTTCCCAGGGAGAGGACTGCACAGGTATGTACAGTGTGGACAAAGAGCCTGCAGAAACTTTCCATGAAGTGCCTTGTCAACAGGGAGGTGTTTTACTGTGACTAAATGAAATGCTAGCGAATATTTAAATTGGCTTATTTTGGAAAATGAAAACACAAGTGATTTATTTCAGTAGCTGGCTTTCAGAGGATATCTGGATGTTTTGAGTAATCCAAATCATTTGCTGGTCACAATTCTTCAAGTAAGATCGTGTTGGGCTCTCTTTTAGTAGCCCACTCTGAGAAGTATGGCTCTTGGGCTCTTGAGGTTAAAATGTTACACTGCAGCTCAGTGAGACTGAATAGACATTTTCTCAATCTGAACATCATGTTGCTAACTAGAACGGACCTCATCAAGATTCTTGGACATTAAAAACAGCCTATCATTTAAGGGGTACTGTTTAGGAAAATAGTAAGGAATATCTACTTTGCTTTCAAATTTCAGGGACTAACTAATAACTCTAGGCAGCTGTGCTATTTGGCTAGTGTCCATAGCTTCCTGAACTTCCTAGGAGACTTTGGTTGTAAGCTCTTCTATCTTCCATGTGATCATTTGCAAAGTCATTCTGTTGCTCCTCTTCATCAGCTTATGGTATTCCCTTTGAAGAAACTTTAATTGTTTAGCTGTTTATTCAGTAAGTATCAGTTATTCCAATTCAGGGAATTACATTTTTATATTATGTTTACTGTGTCTGGAGAGATAAGAACTCAGTCGTGTCTGTTTACTTTAATGAGATAAACCAGGCATATGTGATAATTTTTACCAAAACACAGAATAAGAACGCATGCAGGAGAATGAAAAGCTGTTACTAGTATATGACACAGCTCTTCTTCGCACAGCTTTTAATCAAAAGTGGCCCAGGTTGTGTGGAAAGGTGAGAAGACATTGTGCATATTCTGCACGTTTCCTTCACTCATACAATTTAAAAGAAAAAGTACTTGGATTTGGATTTTTAAGTTCAGCTATGTTTATGATCAGCATTATGAATGCAGCTTGATTTATTAATTGAGCACCCAAGAAGGAAGAGTAAGAGAAGATTAAATATTACAATATTTAGAATGGAAAAAGTAAAGATGACAAATGATTTAAAGAACTGGTGCTAAAACTATGATGCAGGCATGGCTTTAGGGTAAATTCATAGATTTCTCTGAATCTTAATTATAGGCCAGACATATAAATTTTTGAAAAAAAGTCACCATCAAAACAAAAACCACAAACGTCGGCATATTTGCCATTGTATCAGTATATACGCGTATGTATTTGTATATTTGATATTCTAATTTGTTGTCATAAAAGGACTAGTTAGTGATTTTGCTAACTAATAAAAGAGACTGCTTTTTAAAAACTGTGTTGTTTTGCACTTTTGCCCCTCTAAACCCTACAAGTCTTTTCAGGGAGAGCTTTTGAAGGGCTGGAAAAGTACCTTGATCCCTTCATGTCTCTCCAGGCTCTGTCAGCTGTTAAACGTGTGCTAGCTGACTGCTGGTTCCCCATGCTGTGCTGATCCTTTTGTTTAACTGGCATTTCTCTTAGCTTCCCCACTTAAACTAGCTATCAGAATCCTATAGGTCAACTAGATAGTTTGCCTTGTAGCAAGCTCACCTGAAACATCTTTTGAGGTACGGCCTATGATTTCATGACAAATAGTCACCTCAGTAGGGAGCTGCAGAGCTCACCTCTATCTTCCAAGGGTTAACAGTAACCTATAATAATAATTTGGTGACACAAAATGCTTCTTTTTATGCATTACCTATTTCCAGAGGCCTAATTTAGGTTTGTATCAGAATGGATATCACAAACAGTACAGCTTCCTGCTGAGAAGCAAAGTGCTATTGAAAGACTTTCTGTTATTCTTTTGGTGGCATCTGGGAGGGGTGAAGGAACACTGGGGAGCGTGGGGAGGCAATCGTCAGCCACTTAGAGTGTGGCTGGGACCGGCTGTGGTGGAGAATGGTTTTCAAAGGCAGAATAGCTTTGTGGAATTGTTGTATCAGGAACTGAACTTTGTTCTATTGCACTGGATGGAGGCAGATTTTAAAATGAGGCAAAGAGCAGGAGTGGGTCCAAAAGATACCTTCTGTTTCTGCATGATTTTTATACTGCTTGATCTTAAGCCGGCATCTGTGCTTGCCCAAGTGTAAATACAAACAATAATACAGTGCCCGTGACTTTTTAAGCTTTAGGAGTGCATTAAAATCTGTTGAAGTTTAGTTCCTCCTCCTGGAATCCCTGGCTGTGTGTCAGTACAACTGGGAAAGCAAGAAAAGTGAATCTGCCCGTGTGTCCCATGGTGTCAAACCTCTAATTTGAAGTTGCTCTGTGTCTGCCCCAAACACGCTAGGCTTCTCTGTTGCCCCGGTTCTTCTCACAAGAGGAAGCAAATTAAAACAAACACAAATGTATCATGATTTTTGCTAAACTATACCCAGGAGTATTGTACTTTAAATAGAAACTTTTGAGGGGTTGTTTTTCTTGAATGTTTAACGTTAATATTGTATTTCTGCCTGTGCTTCTGGTGAGAGATGGGGCAAAACATGGCAATATTATTTTTCACAAGGGGTCTTCTCTTGAGTCCTCAATTCATAGCATGTATGCTGTGCTACCCTCATTGCTAAGCCAGGAGCTGATTTGAATCCAAATATGGGGTAGTAAATGACCTGTGGTTCAGAGTCTGGTGCTGAAGATATTTACGCCTTAGGTTGTGTTGCAGTTTCCAGTTTGGGCCTTCGCCTTGCCTGTGCCTGGCCCTGGTACCTAGGAAAGGAATGGGAAGACATCACAGGACTGGGCAAAGGGACAAGAACTCCATCCCAGAGCTTTAAGGCCAGCTTCCCCTGACATTTTGCTCTTGCGTGCTTTCTGAATGCAGGGTTTTTCTTGGCCTGCTGCATCCCCCAAGTGGCCGGCCCCTGCCTGTCTCTGTACCCTAGGGATGTGTTCTCAGAATGCCCATTTCCCACCCGCCCCGAGAGCTCCAGGAAGAAGCAGCTGCCCCACTCTTCTCACTCCTGCTCTGGGGTACGCAGACTACTGGGGCAATCTTAACTTGTGTGTCTGAAACACGGCGTGGTCCGCTTTACGTTCATGGCTCAGGAGACATGTTAAACCTGTCCGCATAGTTGCTCGTTTACAGTGTGCCCATGAAGGGAAAGTAGATACGGCATCTCTTTTTAGAACTGAATTTTCAAGTCTCTATTTAATGCCTACTGGAAAACAACATTTTTAAAAAATGCTATAAATAACAGGCCATTACATTGTTTTTGACTCTTTAAAAAGTTGTGTAAAACTCAGAGTCTTAAGGAGTTTCTGCTTTAAAGAGTGCTTTTAGACATATTATATCTATTTACTTATTTAACTGACTAAAATTCATTTTGTAAATGTTCCTCTTTCAAAGTGGGAAGATTTTCTGCCACTGTGGTCTAAAAGTTTGGTCACTTTTCTTACGGATTGCTCAGATTTTCCTGGTAATAGCAGCTCTTTGAGGAAAACTAAAGAAAAGAAATCAAACCGAACCCTCAACTTCAGCTTTTGTCCCTTTTGAATTGCAATGGATGATTTTGGAAGACTAAGTGGACTGATGATGTCAGGTAGATTTTTTTAGTTCTCTTTTCTAAGTTTCCCCAGTTCTTTACCTAGCATGAGAGCACAGTCAGTTTAATGTCCTTTGTTTTCATAGTATTGTTCTGGGTTTTCTTTTCTTTCCTTCTTCTTTACAATGATTGGTGGATAGAAATGTGCCAGGACCATGCTTTGGGATGTGAGCCTCCTTTGGACCCCATAGGATGTCAATGGACTCATTAGGGTTAGCCAAGTATTATGCATTATTCATAATATACATTCACAGCATGCACACTAACGACCGTCTCCTGTGTCTGCTTAGTCAGAACCATTTGCATGCTGTATTATGGAACCATAATACAGAATGCATTTAGCCACATTTTCTGTATTATCCTTAATACATATTGTCATCATATTCTGCTATGGGGTATGTGGAGAATGTATTTAAACAATGGCATGCACTTGCGCATTATGATTCCATAAAAACAAATGTATAATAAAAGTCTTGATGGAAGTAATTATTGCATATGTGCAATAACAGTTTTTAAAAAAGCTTTCATATTCTTTCTAGTTTGTTTTTATTGTTTGATTATCTAGTTATTTGCTTTATGTTGTTTTATGCCTGCTGGACTGATGTCCTGAAAATTTTAATTTTGAAAACAACATACTACCTTCTTTATCCCTCTCATATCTTACCTCATTAGTTTCCCTAAATGAGTATTTAAAAATACAATATTTAAAAAGAGACTCCATGATTAGAAAAAGCATGTTTCCTAACTACCAATTAAAGACCTTTTGGGTATTTGTTATAAAGAGGCTGTGTTCCATGTATCAGGAAAGCACTGTGTTGTATGTGTGAGAAATTAACATCAAATTATCTTCTATATCAAAGGGGCTCTGAGTTCCAGTGTCAACAGTGGCTCTAACTTATTTAGAAAATTGGTACTTTATCTTTTTATCTGGGACATCTTCCTCACCAAATCGAAATGACTGCAGTCTAATTCCAATACAATGTCAGGTTCATTAAGTCTTAGAAAAAAATCAACTCTTAACTTGGAATGAAAAGAAAAAAAAATAGAAGTGCATCTGTGTGTCAGAGGTGTGAAGAAAAAATTATTTAAAATGTTAAATGATAATTTATTGAAAAGTTAGAAATTCACTGGCACCATAGAATTGTAAATTAGTTTATTTTGCTCTAATGAAAATAGTAGGTACAGAATATAGTCACAGGATTCATTGACATTGTCAGTCTTCTCTTTTGAGAGATTATTGGTGATGTTTTAGTTGCTTGGCACCATTTTGGTTTCTGGTTAGCAGTTAGCTACTAGTAAAATCAGTTTACAACGTTCCTTGGAGAAACCCTATGTTTCTTTTAGATTCCTCCAAAACTGGTATATTTACACATGACCACTTCTTTATTATTATTTTCATTATTTATTATTATTTTTTTTTAGACTGGGTCTTGCTATGCAGTTCAGGTCAGCTTTGTGCTATCTTGTGCAACCCCCAGGCTGGTCTCAAATTTGCAGTAATCCTCCTGTCTCAACCTCCTGAGTGCTGGGATTATAGACGTGCACCACTATGCCTGGTTCCAACTTCTTATTTCATTCTGAAATCATATAGAAACAGATTCTTGGAGGTCCATATCTTTGTTGCAGGTACATAATTTTTTTCTTATAGAAAATCACACTTTTAATAATAATCTGTCTTTCTTGGCATCAATCTTATAAAATTTATCTATCTTTTTTGCTAGACAGCACTGGTGAATTTGCTTTTACATAAGTGACCTCACTGAAAATTGAAGTGTGTCCACTTGGTAATGTTAACCATCTGTTCTTGTCCCCTATTTTTGTGGTTGATATTGTACATCTTAACTAAATGACTGGTGTACATTCATTGGGAATCTAGAGGAGGTAGCAGCCTCATACAAAGTCCAACTAACATCTTTTCTACCTATCTCAGTGTATCTTTGTTTCTTCATTGACTGTCGCTAAGTGGTTTGGGTCATGTCTGCATGTTGAAAGGGCAATAGATTCAAGGCTTTTGGTTCTACATATATGACCAGATATGTTAAATGAATTCTGAGCTTTCTGACCTCAAGATGGAATAGAGAAGGATGTGGAATCAGGTACCTACCAAAATCTAAATAGTTTGCTTTCTGAAATAATATGTTTAGTATACCTCCATAAATGGCTTTTCTCCCTCTTCAGTAGGAAAGTGACCTCCTATTTTGATAAGCTATAGTCATTCTATTTACATTTGATATGGCCTCTCAAGAGACTTTACTTAACAGAACTGATCACTTTCTTTAACTTTTATCTTCAATATATAGAGATCCTGGATTCAAAAAAGTCATGTTAATTTTGTGGTCCTATTTTGTTTTACTTTGAGGTCTGGCTACTGAAATTGCTCAGAATATTTGGGAAGTCTCTTATTGCTGTTGTATAACTTGAGGCATACTTGTCTAGTAACTACAGCAAGCAAGATTTCTAACTTTGAAGGAAGGCTTTTTATTTGAAAATAGTAAAAAAATATATATTTGACGAGGTCTGGTGCATGCAAGCAAGTAATCAAAGGAGGGAATGAAGGGAAACACAAATTGTAGAACTAAAGTGACAGTCCATTTCCTTGGTTCAATTATAAATTAGAGTGCTACAAAGCAGGGTGTCTGCTAAAGTTAATGTAAATACTAGTAGCAAAAATGAGTCTGTTTAGTGTCTTACACTCACTTCTTTAATGGAACACACTTGTCTTGGTTACTTTTCTCCCCTTGCTGGAACAAAATACCCAACACCCACAATGAAGGAAAGAAAGGTTTATTTAGCTAACAGTTAGTGGTAGTTTCAGTCCATACTCATCTGGCTCCAAGGCAGAGTGGAACATGGCAGAAAGCCACTGTTCATGGCAGTGGCAAAGAGCAAGAGCAAATAGGAGGAGTAGTGGCAGCAACAGCAACGGAGAGCAAGTCTGTCTCCCTTACGCTGCATTCAGGCTATCTGACCCAGGCCAGGTATAGCACTCACACTCATACTCCCAGCAGCACTTGCACCCATAATCCCAGCAGCACTCAGACACATAATCCCAGTGGATCATGAGTTAATCTTAAACTCATAAAGCACACCCCAGCGAGCACATGGGGCTTTGGAGGGACAAATACACACAAACCATAACAACACCTATCTGTAAAATTATTAATAGGTTCCAAATAAATTACTTTGGTGTTACACTTTAAATATAGACACTATAGACATAATCACAGTGTATTTCATGTTTTTGTGTGCACCTGTTGTAACTGACACAGAAAAATGTGTCCTTTTTTAGGTTGGTATGCCTATTCTTTCTGGATTATGAAATCTGCACAGTCTTTTAACTCTTGCTTTTTATTCAGAAAATAATTTAGTATTTTCAGGGTCTAAATATTTGAATTGTAGATTAATTTTTTCCTGCTTAATATTACTCAGATTTTTCTTCAGTTTTCATAGTGGTCTTTAGTAGAGTTTCTTCATTTGGGTTTGTTTTTTGGCTCTTCAAGGCCAGTCTGGCCTCATGTAGATAGGCGCGGTTGTTTGAAAATAGATCTTTTCTGTTGATAAACAGCAAGAAATATACAAAATTATGTATTTATAATTTCCTGAATAGCTTACATAGTAATAAATTCTAAAAAAACATAATTTTGGGGTTTACATGGATAAAAAGTCACTATTCAAGGGTTCATATGATTGCGTTTTAGAGGGTATCTCCACTGTCACCAGGTCCAGATCCTTTATTTGGGTAATGTCAACACACTTTGGAATGCTCCCTCACAGGAACATGCATTACAGGCATTCGTGTAAACAAGAGCAGGTTCCACAAAGAGGGGCAGCTTAGCAGAATATAGTTGAGTGCTGTTTAATCACTTGTGAGATAATTTGAAAACTCAAATTACTTAGAAAATTGCCCCCTTTTTGGAGGGGGTTATCCAGTGGAAAAGGTTTTCTGAGGAAGTAATCAAGAAAAACTGAAATTAATGTGCATACCATAAATAAAGTTTAAAGTGGGTATCAGTTGTTTTTACCAATTATTTTTTTCGTACCAGGGATTGAATTTAGGACTCTGTGCTTGCCAGGCAAGCACTTATTCTACTGAGCTATTTCCCTGTCCCTCTAAATTTGAATTAAATTTGAATTATCTTTGTATATGACTTTTATTATCTCCATAATAATATAGAATTTGCCATAGGTAACTTTTAAAAGATCATAAAATCTTGGTACCTATAATAGATTTTAGTTTTATTACCTTAATTTTTCTGTCTAAATTTCAAGTACATAGTCTTGTTGAAGTATAAGACCTCACACTACTTTGTACAGTTGTATATTGCTATTGCAATCTATGTTTACAGAAGTGAATGTGTTTATCTTAGTAAATTTATCTTCCATCTTCCATTTTCTTTCTTCATTATGTCCTTCCTTTCTTCCTTCTATTTTTTCTTGCAGCTTCAAACTCTAAATCTGTTATTATTACATGCTACATGTAATGGAGAAGGGCAATAAAATTTGACTTTCTGAGGGCTGGCCAAATAACTCAGTGGATTATAGTGCCTGCAAGAAGGCACAGGGACCAGGAGTTTGATCCCTGGGCCTGCAGTGCCAGCCCTGCCCCAAAGGTGCGCTGAGATGACAACTGAGGCTGGGCGTGGTGGCATGCACCTGTAATCCCAGCTCTTGGGAGGCTRTAAACAGGCAGATCACTACGAGTTGGAGCTAGGAGTGAGACCCTGAACACCCTGTAGACCCTTCCCTAAAATACAGAAATAAGTAAATAAATAAAAATCCTAAAAATAAGAGAAAAAGAAAATTGGCTTTCCAAGAGACTTTTATATGTTAGTTTTATAGTTTTTCTCCTTGTTCTTTATTGTTTGAATAATGTACTTATTAGCTTCATAATACAGCCCAGTGCAGGTTTGTATTGCCGTTTCAACAGTAGCATTGTATGGAGAGGATTTAAAATCATTGTCTGGATTTTCTGTGTATGGGTCATTGAACTCTGAGTCTTCCTTTCTTCACCTATAAAACTGGATTTAACTCATAGGACTTTTGTGTGGCTAAAAAAAATGCATTAGTAAACATGATAACATTCATAGAGATGTTAGCTCTTCATAACTTGATTTGGTCAAATGCGGAGTAATGGGCCTTGCTGCTAGATTTGCAGTTATTTTTGTGTATGGGTTTATGATCTTATTTATATGTTGACTAGGTATTTAAGATAGTTCACACTTGTCTCCCTGAATGCAAGCTGTAAATTCTATTGGTGGGTTATGTTTGTTTTGACTGTTCCACAGTTAGGCCTAAGAGTTTTGGTGGGACTACTGAATGCTGACTGTACCTCCTGTAACCTTTACCCTTGCACTCTCCTAAAATTCTGCTTGTTTGCTTTTTATTTTTCTTGAGTAATGCAAATTTAGTTCAGTCACATAGGATGATAGTCATGATTTTCTTTTTGTTAACGTGTATGGTCTATAAATTATTTGTGTCTCATTATTATTATTTAATGTATTTAGTACAGGGTGTACAGGGTCTCACTGCACAAATCAGACTCATAGTGAGCCTCCTGTTTTCAGCCTTCTAAGTGCTGGGATTATAGGCAGTGCCACCATGCCCAGTCTTAGTCTTTGGCTCAGTGAGCCCCGGGGTCGGGGCTGGCACTGCACACCAGGGATCAAACCCTGGTCCCTGTGCCTGCCTAAGCAGGTGCTTTAGTCTGCTGGGCTATCTGGCTGGCCCTGTGTCTCATTATTTTGATAGCATATACATAGGCCTTAGTAGCTATGTTTAATATTTGTGTTAGGAAACAAGCCCTAGCAGACCAATTTATTTTAGGCTGATCTCTCTGAAGTATGAGTTAAATGGGGGTGATAGGAGAGCCCAAAAGAGTCAAGTAATATATTAAAGCAGTATATTACCTGAGTTTGTAGGAGCCATGTGTCATCCTTGGGGAGTTTTTAAAATTTTCTCTCCTTATTTATTTTTTATTTCTATTTTCTGTGTCATCTTATTTCTATTAACTGACCACTAGCCACATAATTGGGCTTGTCCTGGTAAGTTACAATTCCAAGCTAAGTAGAAGGGACCGATAGTTGGAGTATTAGTTCTGGATTCTTCATTCTGACTTTGGGCGATCGCTTCATCACTTCTGTCATTTTCTTTCTTTCCTAGTTTCTCAGGTTCACTGACAGACATTTCACAAGATTACTCAGGAGCAAATGGGATAATATATGGAAAAGGACACATTTTCCAAAATTGAAAGGTGGCACACCAATGTTCGACTGCATCATGCTGAAAATTTGCTGATTAAAAAGAGGCAAACTGTGATGCCATACTTTCAGGAATGTTTTGTAGAGTGTTCTTCAAGACTTTAAATTGGTTGATGGAAACAATTTAGAACTGAGATACTGCCCCACAGCCTATTGATTCTATCATCCATCAGTAGGTTCCTTTAAAACAACAGAAGAAACGGAGGCCCAGGGAAGCTGTATGTGCCACATACATTTTGACTAACAGAAAGTACTGATTGTGCTAGTATTTAGACCCAAGTTTCCTAGCTCCTCCTCTGGTTCTGTTTTCCGTACTACTTGGCCTCCTATTTGGTCTCTTTTGGCACTGAACTGTTAAGGGAGAAAGGTAGCAGCATTCACTGTTCTCTCAGAAATGTAGGACTCTAGAGAGGCATTTTCCTTTTGCTTTCTTTTTCCCCTTGTGGTTATTGACAGAGTCTGGGATCATGTTGAAACTTGTTGCAACCACCAGGAAACTCTTTCAACTTTTAATAGTTATCGCTCTGGTCCTAATTAACAAGCAACAAGTATGATTATGCTGGAAAGACTTGTCAGACTTTAATATTTAGATGAGGAAGAGACTTCCAGCCATGAAAAAAAAAATTCCCTGTTGATATTTTTCCATAAAAGGGAAGGCACAGCTCAAAACCAGCAGCACTGACTCCGCCACTTCCTGTCAAAGATGTCATGAGAAATGCTGAAGGGGAGAGGGTGTTAGCCGTGGCTCACAGCAAAGCAGTGTCCCCTTAAATTCTTCATCTTTCTCCTTGAGAAAATGTGGCATCAGGAGCCAGGGGAAGATTGTTCTGTTAACGTTTTGCTCTGAGATAAAACAAAAATAACTAGAATTATTAAACTTGTGTTATGGAAGTATTTGATAAGGGTAGCTGTTTGTAAATGAACGCTTTACTGTTTTCAGCTATTTAAGTCAAGAACTAATCTGTTCCTAAGGAAGAGTAACTTTAAAAAAAATTCATCTTTTTTCATAGTGATTGACATTTATGTTTATTACATCTTGGTGATGTTCTTTCTGAAAAAATCAGTAGGACGTTCAGCTTCTCTGACAAAGTAGTGAGAGCTCAGGTCTCTGTTTCCCCAGCTGCTAGAGCTTGGAGAGTTGGACACAGAAGATTGAATGTAGTGTTGTGTCATGAGACTTAAGCTTCTAAACAATATCAGAGAATCGTTACTTTGCTCTCTCTAGATTATATTTAGCAACAGTTAAGGAGACCAAAACAAACATATAAGAGACAAAGTGAAAGGAAATATTAAATGTGGGGTCTCTATTACAACTTTACCATTTGGCAGACTTTTACAGACATACTTACTGTCTTGATGTTGTACTTAGAGATCGTTGCCCCAGTTCAGGTTATGTCTAGTTTTAGTTTGTTCGTAGATATTTTCAGCAAGAATATTGACACAGCAAGTTTTAGCTGTGCTGTTCAAATGGTAGTACCAAAACCACAGTTAAATTCACTATGTTGACTTTTTGTCCACAGAGCCTTTATTTATAGATGTGTTTTCTCCTAGAATCATACTTATAGAGAGATGCCATCCCTAAGTAAGTGTTCCATGTAGACAACACTTCCCCCAGCATTTTGTTTGTTTGTTTATTTGATATAGGGTCTCACTACACAGTTCAGACCCATAGTGATCCTTCTGTCTCAGCCTCCCCATCACTGAGATTACATATGTGAGTTGCTATGCCTGGTTTTGGGACCAGCTGGCATGTGGTCCCGAAGATAGAACTTGGGTCCTCGCACTTGCCAGTCAGGTGCTTACACTGCTGAGAAACATTTGACCTATGGATAGTTGAATCAAATACATGCCAGGTGTGCCCTCTTCTAGGTATCGGGGAACAGCACTGAAGAACACAGAGAAGACTTTCCTTCAAGGAACTCAGGCTGTAGTGGGCATGACAGAAAATAAAGTGTGTAAATGATAATTCATATGAAGAACAATGAATACCTAATATGGTATGGATTGTTTTCCAGGGTGTGGTTCAGGTGGTCAGGGAGGGAGGTGACCTTCATCAAATTGAGGAACAGAATTCTTAAGGGAATAAATACCATGAGCTGGGCCCCAGCCGTGGTAGTGAGTTGGGGAGCCCACCTTTCTTCACGCCTCTCACACTGGGTGCATGTGGTAGACTTCCTCTCCTCAGCCCACTCTCAGCTCATGGTCTTGCTTCCTAGTTCATTTAGAAAATGAAAGGGAACAAAAGGTTTCCTGAGACTTACAGTACACTCACTATGTGCCCACATTCTTTATCTCTACCTTTCTTTTGTTTGTAGATCAAAATATTTGGTGACTGCTTACATGAAATTTATTGTGATAAATGATATGTTTATTGTGATAAATGATATGTTGCCATTCAAAATATTTTCAAAATACTCCCCTCCCTCAAGCCCATTGCATCTCATCATCCTGAAGTAGTTCTGGAAGTTTTCTTGAATGAATGTCTCTATGATGCATAGTTAATATTTCTTCATGATCTTGATTTCAATTCTTTGGTGTTAATACACAGAAGTGAGATGGATGCATAATGTAATTGTACTTTCAATTTTTTTTTT
>NDGN011525654.1:0-10895 GCA_002564285.1 Tympanoctomys barrerae
AAAGAAAGAAAGAAAGAAAGAAAGAAAGAAAGAAAGAAAGAAAGAAAAGAAAGAAGAAAGAGAGAGAAAGGGAGAAAAAAGAAAAGGAAACAAGAAAGGGGACTTTTAGAGGAGAGAAAGGGATTGGAGGAGGGAGAAGTCCAGGGCAAAGTGATGAAGGAATTGAAATATTCAAATATGTTATATGAGTTTACAGCAGCACAACTCATGACAGCTAATATTGAACTGCACAGTGAGGCCCTGTCCCCAAAAAAGAATAATAATGCATTATGAAGAATTTCAAAATGGGCTAAACTGAGACTGTGACCCTTGGGGTGCACAACCAAGAAGCCAATGCTGATGACGGGGAAGATGATAGAATTATAGTGTGGCATTGAGGGGCCTCAAGAGGAGATGCAATCGGACCATGATCCTGGTAGGAGGAGGAAGAAAGTGGCGCTCGTGACAGAGGGAAGGACATTCTGGGCAAGAACAGAAAGTTAATAAATTTAGAAAGCAGGAGCATGCAATCAGGCTGTCAGTCTGGGAGATGACAAGTGGTATGGCCAGAGGGTAAGGTCTCGGACAGATAAAAGTTGTCAGGCACCAAGATGTCGGGGACTTCATGAAAAGAAACCACAAAAGAGCCAGGCAAATCTTAGCAGTTCGAGGACTGTTTGACTACTTGTTGCCCATGATATTTTCACTATATGCTTTCTCCGATCTTCAGTTTTGTCATCTAAGATGGGGAAGTTCTGTTTTGTCTCAGCATCACTTTGGTGTCACTCTGAACCTTTGCTTCTCCATATGCAGAATGAGAGATGGGAGCTAGAAAAGTGGTTTTCATACTGAGCTCCAAGGAGGACCCTGGTGAGGATAAGGGAAATCCCAGCACGCTTGTACTCCACCCCCAAAGCTAGCAGCCTCCCTTTTATCACTGTGGTCTGTGGGGGGTGTGGGTGTTCACATGCATGCACATGACAGGCGTCCCATATGACACAGATGACATGGGATAGTATGGGTTTGTGTGTATGTATATGTGACGGTACATATAACGTATACATATGTATATTGTGTTGTAGGTATTAAAACATAATGATTACTTATGTATTCAGAAAAACAACTCAGTTTTCACATCTGTAAAACTGAGGATATTTGCTATCCCTGAATCTGAGGTAGTATAAAGATGCCAAATACTTTAAAATCTGCCAGGCATGAAGTAAACATTGCTGAATATATGAGTATGTGTGCTGAGTGTTACTTTCTAGTTTATTTTTTGTGATATGAGAGTAGGTAAACTTCAAATCTGCCCTTATGGGTACTCAGCATAGCCACACACAATTAAGGGCAATTAGAATTAATGCTGATTGATTTATTGATTGATTGATTTGGGTGCCAGCTAAGATTAGTTCGAAGAAATAGTTCTCTCTCTTCTAACAGACTGAAATCTCCAGCAGGAGAAGTTTCTTCTAAAGGTAATGGCCTTCAAAATTGAAAGCTGTTGGACTTTTCTAACAAATAGAGAACCAGGCAAAGAGGCCGTGGGACTCATGGGGCAGCAGATACTTACCTGCCTATAACTTAGAGAGCTGGAAATGGACCACATGAATGGTCCTGCTCTATGGGAATAGCTGGTCTCTTGTAGACTGTTGTTTGTATTCTTTCCATGTCAGGCCAGCACTCATTCTACTGAGCTATCTCCCATGTCGGATGAAGAATAAAGTCAAGCGAAGAAGCAGAAGAGATGGCCCTATCCTCAAGGACTTTTCCACAGTGTGAAAAGACAGGATCAAGAAACCTGGGTACAAGGCAGAAGGATCATGGCTCCTCCACACACTGCTGCCCCGGAGTAATGTCTCAGGGGAACAAAGTGAGCTGAAGGGAGGCTTAAGAAGCAGATGAATTCAGGACAGGGAAGGGAGAGTGGAGTCAGAGGTGGCAGAAAATTGGCTTGTGGCAACTGGCTGAGTGTCTACTCTCTTGGGGCCAAGGACACTGGCAGGTGCTGGTGTCAGGAAGATGGGCTGTCACTTCATTTTCAGAGGTGACATCACAAAGCCACCCTCTGGGGACAACTGAATGAATTGAGGAATGCACCCATGGTTACTTCTGCTACAGAGGCTGAGTGCTTTCCTAGCAACAAGATTTCTCTGAACACCAGAGGCTTTGTATCTGCATCTGTTCATCAATATCTATGCTGCAGCCATCATTTAAATCTGTAGAGGCAGGCAGAAGCAAAACTAAGACTCTCAGAGCAGTTGAAACTCACCCGCATTCCTCATACGTGTTCATTTGGTGTCTAAGTGGATTGCTTTCTTTTATGGCATGTGCAGTATGTGAGAGTTTTCTTATAATTGCATTAAATTGTCCTTAATTGGAAATATGTCACACAACAGTCTTTTTCTCCAAATGAGTATTTTACTCAGTGGCATGCAGCCTGCGTCATTAAGCCCAAAATTAAAGAACATAAAGCAATTAACATTTTTCATTCCTTGTGGCTCTATTTCATTGTGTCTTCGTTTGGGGGGAGGGGGGTACTTTAGGTTCTCAGGGATGGCTGGAGTAATGTTACCATTCTAACCATTTGGAAATCTTATCTTCTTTAAACCATGTAATTGTGTACTAAACAAGGTGGAATAAAAAGGCTTTCGCTTACCTTTTTTTCCCACTGCAAGACGGGGATGAAATTGAGATAGCAGAGATTTATGTCTGATGGGTTGGCAGTCACTTTATATTTACTTGGTCCATGAGATTGAAATCAAATCAGAAGCTCCTTATCCTGGAATGTTATTTGTTATCTAAATAACTATATGACAGCAAATCAGATATGGGTACGATATTTCCATTATTGTGTGTGTTAGTTCTGATTCATGAAGTTCTAGCCTTGTCTACATTAGCTGTGGGAAAGCTGACTTTTTGTCTGTTTGTTTGTTTTGTGTATTTGCGATTGTTGGGCAGGAGATTTCTGTTCTTATTAACTTCTGAATTAGTAACAACAAAGTAAAGACTTAATATAAAGAAACATATTTTGCAACTGGTTTTCATTAATAGACAAACTCTGTACTTGATAAGGAACTATGTAAACAAAGTACAAATAATTGAGAAAAACCAGAAAGAGTTTGTTTTCTTAGCTTTATACAAAGCTCTAATTCTAAAATGCCTCACAGAAAACCACTTTATTTATGCTTCATTCTTCCTTCTGTGAGCTGTTGTCCATTTACTACTAATAATCTTAGCGCTGGGTGAGCAAGCAAAGAAAATACATATATGCAAACCTATTTTTGTCTTTCAACTTCATAAACTATATTTGACCTTAATTTTGGGAACAGAAATATCTATGTCTGCCAATAGTTACAGCATCAGTTGGGGCTTCGTTTTGCAAGCCTGTAATTGATATTAGTATCTTGCGAAGGAGAAGGAAATGCTTCAGGAGGAGTACTGCTCAGCAGACAGGCGCTTTTCACAAGTAGAACCCAGCAAAGGGCCTCCTGCGGCTGTTGCAGTGCTGTGTGTGCCAGCTACTCTCAGGGCTTCCATGAAAACATCTGTACCTCCTTTGGTTCGGGTGCTCACAGTCCTGGGCAGGCAGGGCCAGCTGGCAGAGAACAGGTCTTGTGACTGTCTGTTCTCCGCTATAAATCCATGAGGAGAAGGAGAACCTTTTCTGTTTAAATTCCATGAAGAAAGGACAGAGAGTAACTATGTCCTTACAATGCTATGGCTGTGGGTATTATCACCAAATAGGAGGAGAATTTGTACTTGGGGATTCCCCAAATGACAAAGGCTCACAGTTACCTCTTTATTATTGACTCTATTTTAAAATGAGCAACACTTTGATATTTAAAAAAGCATGAAATTGAACGTCTCTATGTTCTTAGTGTTTGTTATGCTTTACAGTAAACTTTTTTGATTTTGATTTATATTTAATCAAAACATAACAGAGAATATTTTCATCTTTAATCACAATGTCACATTGTCTTTCTGCACGCTAAGATTGTGATTGTTGTAACTCTTTCCCACTTAACTGCAGGTTCCATAAATGCTATGGACATTCCAGAATGGACCACATTTGTCCCTCAGTATCCGAAGATTTTTCCCAGAACCACGTCCATGAAAACCAAAATCTGAACATGCACAAGTTTTTTACATATAGCAAAGCTTCTAGGAAAATTCTTATTTTCTGATATTAAATTACAGATGAAGCTGAAGTGATATTTCTATTTGTTCTTTACAGTCTGCTGTAAGGCCAGCCTGCAGGGAAAAGCCGAACAACTGAGCGACGTTACTCCTGATTGCTCAGTCAGACATCGCTTGGCCCTGGACATTCCACACCCAGCCTCACCCTTCTTGCTATAGACTGAAATTAACCCCCGCTTTTCTTTGGGTCCAATGCTTTCCTAAGTGATACTGCAGTTTCCACAGCTCCCATCCATTCGTCACTGGAGCATTTCTAATAACACTCCTCCTTTTGTTGAGTATTGACTTTGGAGTAGATCAATAGGGGCTGCTGTTCGACCCACTCTTTCAAGGAAGCAAATAGTACAAAAAGCTACATAACTAATGTAATTTATAAAACAGAGATACATGCCTTGAGGTATGAGAATGCAGGCTAGGATGTAATTAATTCTAATCTATATGGTATTTAATACTATAGAATAATCTGGAAAAAGAACAAGTGGTAGCCTATTGAATAAGATGGAAGTAATATGGTGGAAGTTCTTAACGGTGAATATGCTTATAATGTGTTATTATTTATAGTGAATAATGAAGACAATGTTCACTACATGGAATCTCTTACATGTTGTCATCCTTTCACCCTAGAAACTGAAGAGAGGAGCCAACATATACACATACACCAGGAAACAGAACCTCAGATTCCACATCAGGCTTTCACACAGTGGACATCTGGGGCTGGATAGTTCTGCACTGTGAAGGGACTGCACCCCAGGAGATGGGTAGCAGCATTGCTTGGCTATAACTTCTTATGATACCATCTGTCTGGATCTTTCTGGTGGCACCAACACACTGAGGCATAAAATACACAAAAGTTTCCAGACATAGATAAATGAGGACTACTGGTCAAGATGGCTTGTACAAAGTTACCCAGAAAATGTGAAAAAATTAAAATTAAGATCATTGTCATCTGGCTCCTTTTCTACACTCTTTTTCTTAAAGAACCTGAGTCCTTAGAATGAAACAAGATTACATGATTTCTATGAAAACTAACTATATGCCCCTCATTTCCTACTCTTGTCAATCATATTTCTCATTCTGTCTGTAACTGTGACATGTGTACCAGATTCTGGAGTGAAGCTTATTCACAACAGGAAAAAATTTAAATAATATCAGTAAAGCTCAGCTACAAGATCAATTTAGCCTTTGTTGACATCGTACTCCAGCCCAAAGCAAACCTTCTGCGAAGGGCAAAATTATAAATATTGTAGGCTTTGTGGGACATAGGATCACAACCACAAATGTTTAACTCTGCTTTTGTATAGAAAGCAAACATTGATGTTGTGTAAATGTCCAGCTCTGTTCCAGCAAAACTTTATTTACAAAACCAAATTGGACTTGGGTTGTGAGCTATAGTTTGCTAATGTCTGCTCTAGTTCAATGAACTAACTTATTTACTTAACTGTTATGTCTTTACCAAATCTTTTTTCTGTCTATCCTAGATTTGATCTGCACTCTACAAGCTCAGTGGTATAGAAAATATAACTTTCTTTGTTTGAATTTAAACTAATTTCTATATCCTAGTGAGTACCATAAACTAAATCACAACCAGTTCAGATTTACTTAGGTCTATTCATAATTATTTTGGGACTATCTCATTGAGTGTTGGGCTTTTTTTTTTTATCAACTCCAGATGTTTCCTTCCCCAGGCCTATGTGCTAGAAGGGTCTCAGAATCCAGGCTCTGGACAAAGGGAGTACCTCCCTGGCCTCTGCTTTCACCTCCCCACAAGCCTTCACATTCCTTCTGTTTGTTAATCTCCAATGTACTTCTTGTTTTAACACAGGTTTTGTTACACTGTTATTTTTTGATTAGGTGACATAAACCTAATGGATTACAAGACAACTATCAGTGAAGGGTAATTTTATTGGTCTGCATTTGAAAAACTACCCAACTGGGCTAGAAAATTGTTTAGTATTCTTGGAACCTGGCAAACCCTGGGTTAGGACCTCTCAGGTCCACAAGGCCTCAGCATACAAATAATTGAACATATTGCTCTTCTTTTCAGACCCCAAAAGCTGCAGGCCCTGCTGTCTGACCTATATCTACACTGCTTGCAGGCCTATCATGAGAGTTCTGAGCATCTTTGTACCAAACATATGACAAAGGGGCTTCACAGGTGGTTTTGTATCAAGGAAGAAATTTTCTAGGAATTGGAACTCTTCTGTGTGACACTGAAGAAAGAGTCAAAGCTGGCTGTTTCTACTAGAAGCAAGGCAGACTGACCTGACCATCGGACCTCCCAGACCAGCGTGGGCTTCCAAAGTCATGATTTCTGGTCCCAGCCAACAATGAGGTATAGGCACTGGATCTCTGAACATTTTATATGTTTAAAATCTTGTTCTCCTCTGACTGCACTCTCATCTAGTCTGAAGAAATTTAACCTTGCCCCAGGGGTGAGGTTGGGTGGGAAAACTTGGCCTTGTCAACTTTGTGTTCTTTCCCTCTGTTGTTTGGGGCATAAACTTTGTGCTCGGTGTCCCTCAGGACTGTGGGTTTTGGAACTCAAAACCAAAGCATTGGAGACTCATAATTCTTTTTCTCTCATATCACTGTGTGTGCCATAATGCTCAGAGTTTATTTTGTCACTCAAAAGCTGAGCTTTTACTCTTATTTTTTTCTTTTAACAACTCTGTAATATTTCAGAGGAAGAGCCCTGGGGAGGACAAATGCATTGGATATACACCTAAATATTATCTGACCCACCAGCTGCAGCACTGAGTGTGTCCCTAGTGCTTTGAGGGAGGCCTGGCTTTTCATCCTGGGTGAGCTTGTCCTGCCCTGGTATTGTCTCAAGGCTTCCCTTCATGGAGCTGGGTGCCTACTGCTGGACAAGTCTTCTGGATACACAGAAACAAAATCAAGTTCTGGCCCTGAGAAAATCGTGAGAATTATAAATTCTGATAGCTTTATGCCATAAAAATTTTTCATTTAATATTTTTTCCTTATAAACTTTGATACCCAGATCTCTGGATGAAGAAGGAAGAACTAAATGTGTCAGTTCTCCACCTTGTACCCAGTGAGAAAATGCCAAAGCAAGCATTTGAGTATTGAGGAGAAACTAAATCTAATCAAGTTGGTGTCTTTGTGTGAAGCCAGATGTGGCTTAACTACAGATTCTGGTTTCTAAACACAGAAAGGACTGCCTGTTTCCCCTGAACTTATCCTTCCTTGATTCATTTTTTTTCCAATAAATATTGATTGAGCTCTTGCTATATGCCAGGAATTAATCTAGTCACTGGGGGTATATTAATGAACAAAAGAGATAAAACCCACCACGCTCATAGAGTACATGTCCTAGCAGCAGGAAATAAGTGTGTGATTGCTAACAGTTCAGTGGTGCTTAGTATGCACCAGCCATGGCTCTGGGCCTCACAACTGCCTGATGAGATCATCACTATTCGTTCCATCCCCATTCTAGATAACATTTAGCAATTGCCCAAGATTTTGGAGCTAGTGAAAGGCAGAGCCAGAACTGAACCTAGGCGGACTGACTAGAGCTCATATCTTAATGGGCCTACTGTCTGCATCTCAAGAATCAATTACACAGAATAAAAAACAGCAGTGGTTTCTGTAGGGGTAATCTGTAGCAAAAGAAGGCAAACATGCAATGGGAGAGTGAGATTTTGTCCAAGTTTTTAAGTTAGTGTAGATTTGCGTGATATTATATATATATATATATATATATATATATATATATATAAGATATTGATCCTTTCAACTTTCCCTTTACCTCTTCCTTACTTCTGTCCTCATCCACACATTCCAGTTTTGTTTTTCAGATTACAACCTTAAACAGGTTACTGAAGGAAAACAGTATAACTAAGTTAACTGTGATGCTTCGTTTAAGTGAAGACTTGAAGGAGGTAAGAAAGATTAAACTCTACAGTAAAGTGTTTGGGCAAAGA
This sequence comes from Tympanoctomys barrerae, assembly GCA_002564285.1. NCBI lineage: Eukaryota > Metazoa > Chordata > Mammalia > Rodentia > Octodontidae > Tympanoctomys > Tympanoctomys barrerae. The sequence continues at coordinate 8,121 of NDGN011525654.1, forward strand.
GAACAGGAGCTGCAAAGTCCCTGAGATGGAAACATCTTGGCACTTACCACAGCAGTGTGACATAGCATTGCATAAAAGTAGAACAGTTCTGTTTATCACAAAGCACCTATTTTTAATTTTTTCTTATTTAGAAAAATGCAAAGTTTAAAAAATGACTATAACGCTCCTCTATAATTATTCTAAAGCATTGATATAAATTTTCTCTACATAATTATAAGAGAAATACATGGATAAGATATCAAGAGTGGAAAATAAAAAAAGAAGATGCCTGCTATTCTAATTCCTTGGTGTTGTTGATGATGTATTTTAGGGGACTGAGAGAAAATGCTGAGCAAACAAAAACAAGAACAACCTTGGATTTCAATCTATGTTTCTTTTGAAATAGGAATGATTACTTTTATTAATTTTTCTTAACAATACGTGTCACAGCTCACACGGCGTGAACACACCTTGCTATGGCCTCTACCTAGACATGCTCCCAAAGCTGCATGCGGGGCATTTGGGAGATGATTGGATCATCGTGCGTGACGTCATCAGTGGATGATTCCAAGGATGAGTTTACAGCTAAATGTGATGTCGGAATGTGAAGCCTGCTAAGAGGAGGTGCGTCCCTAGGGATAGAATCTGAAAGGGTCTGTCTTACCCGTTCCTCCTGTGAGCTCTCTCTGTGCTTCTCTTTACCACACCATTGATTGTTTCTCTTTTGTGGTGCCCCTCTGCATGATGCCTTGGGCTAAAACTCATACAAACAGTGAGCCAAAATAAACCTTTCCTCTTGCAAGCTCTGAGCACTGAGTGTTGTATCTCAACAAGAAGGAAGTAACTAAGATGTTCCTCTTGGTACCACAGGCAGCGGGCAGGTGGTAAATAGGAGACATCTGACCTGCTCTGGAAAGAGAGAACTTTGCAGAGCTGGTCTTGGCTACAGCTGAATTGGTTTCTGTTGTGGCATTTGCTTTTCCTTGGACTTTTCCAAAGTTTTCACCAACTAGTTGATATTGTTCCTTATGTACAGGAATAAGAGATCAGGCAGCTTGCAACAGAGGCTGCCCAGCCAGATCCTGGCAGAGCTGATGCCGGCTCATGAATGCCTGCTTGTTGTGCTCTGCTTGGTAACAGATGGCTTGTTTCTAAGGACAAAGTTCTTTATTTTCTTTCAAGTTTTCTTTGGGTTGTATAAAGAAGTGGAGCCTTGGTGGTGCAGCACCCGCTCTCCTCAGTCCTAGAAGACATTTATCAAGGTCTAATGAGAAGAAATCTTTGAAGACCAGGACCCAGAGCCCAGATTTTACACTAACTAGTGATTTAAAAAAATGTATTTTGTTGTCCTGTTAAAAATCATTTCAAAATGCAGGCAAAAGATTCTATTCCTATAGTTTTCATAACACATTGTTAGAAAACAAGTAATAATAGGATAAAGTCTACTGAAAATTAAAGGTTTTAGCAATAAAATTGTTTGCTATTTTTCTGACTTTTTTTTCTTTTATTAATGAAGAGTTCTTAAGATTCTTTCAATCTCATCTTTTCTTGTTTAACTTGCTATATTTCCCAGATTCCTGTCTTCTTGTATATCCTACTAAAACTATTTTACTTCAAGACTGAGAGATTTTTAGGGCTGGTGTGATAGCTCTGTGGACTATGTACCTGCTTGGGCAAGCATACGGACTGGGGTTCCATCCCTGGCACAACATGCTGTGCCAGACCTGCGCCCAGGGCATGCTGAGCTGGCCACAGAGTCCTGGTGTAGTGGCACATGCCTGTAATCCCAGTGCTGGGGAGGCTGAAAGCAGGAGGATTACTATGAGTCCAAGCTACATAGTGAGAACCTGTATCAACCAAATACATTAAAAAAGTGATAAATTTTCAAATTCATATGAATTTTAAAAACACACAGTCTGTAAAATCTGTACTATGGTTCTGCCAATTCATTCCCTCGAACACAGAACCTCATACCCGCAGTTAATTTGTACATAATCCTTTGCAACATTGGCCAGTGCTCTCTTTGATATAGGACAAGGATCCCTGTACACCATGAGATTTCAGCCAAGTCTCTAACTGTACTTCTTTGGCCACGCTGTGCACAACTGCTCAGGCCAGAGAACTGAAAGGCGAGCATCTGATTCTCCTGAGCAGAAGGGATGCTCTGGATTTGGGTGGAAGTGTGGAATCCATGCTAAGACCACAAAAAGTAAGGGAAGTCTAAAAGAGAAGCAACAACTAAGGAGCCATAAGACAGCAACACTTCTGAAGTAGCTGGAAAGTCAGCCAACGTTCTCTAAGGATGCTGAAGTGTTCGAGTTTCCTTATTTTTCCCCTTTTTTATGGGCGATTTTTAATTACTGAATATAAATATAACCTTATCCTGTACCTATTTTTATGACCAATGCTTAATGACTTCTTATGAATCTAGCTGCATCTGAAAACAGTAATATGAAGATTGAATCAGGAGAAACATTTCTCCTCTGATAAATGATTTTGCTTTTGGGGAGATTCTAATCTAGTGTTAATTCCTTCTTCCTTTGCCATTTAGTCCCCTATTTCTTTCTTTTTTTATTCCTTTTCCCCTGTTTCCTCTAATTCTTTACTCTTGTATACTTTTATTATTATTATCATCATCATTATTGTGGTACCAGGGATTGAACTTGGGACATTGCCAGGTGCTTATGTCACTGAGCTATCTCCCCAGCCCTTTAATTTTTTTCTTAGATACTTTTAATATATATATATATATATATATATATATATATATATATATATATATTTTTTTTTTTTTTT
>NDGN011525661.1:7844-18955 GCA_002564285.1 Tympanoctomys barrerae
TCCAGAGTATCTTAATTTTGTATGTATCTATATATCTGTGCATATTCATTCTTTGGGGCACATATACATGCATGTACAGTTCCTCTTTTTTTATAATCAGTATACTAGTACATTAGCCGTACTGTTTGTACCCGGCGGTAAAAGTTTTTAGATGCTCGGGCTAATTAACCTTCTTTTAAATGATTGCACAAGAATCATGAGTTCTACTACTTATTTACAGAGTAATGAAATCATCTAGTACATGGCTACCTGAAGCAATGAGCAAGGAACATCTGTACAATTGCTGGTGCACATATAGGTGGGTATATTTTATAGACAAGGCTGGGGAGATAGCTTAGCAGAACAAGCGCTCGACTGAATATATTTTATAGAAACATATATATAAGTGTACTGCATGTGTTCATGACTATCTGGAGTGACTCGATTGGATGCTACATTCCTTTTTAATTGATAGGCTTTGCTAAATTGATCCAAACATTTTACTGCTTTGCAATCTATTAAAAATGAATGAAATCTATTCTTCCACATGTTATCAGCGCCACATATTATTCGGTATTTTTAATGTTACCAATCTGATAGGTGAAAAGTCTATTTTAATCTACTCTTATTTAATTGGTTTATTAATTATTAAACAGGACTCATTTCATACATTGACTATCCATGTGTAAGTATTTTTCTGTATGCTTTTCTGCTGCACCTTTTTATGAGTTGCCACTTGCTTATTGTTTTACTTCTACAGACAGATGGGTAGATAGATAGATAGATAGGAAAGTTATCATCTTAACTATTTTTCAGTCTAAAATCTACTGGTATCAACTACATCCATATTGCTGTGCTGCCACCAACATTATATAGCTCTGGAACTTATTCATAATCCCAAACTGAAGCTCTGTACCCATTAAACAATAACTCCCTGTTTCCTTATTAATTTTATGAGCTTTTTGTATATTAAGCTGATTTATGATCGGCCATATAAGCCCTCCCGACAGTTTTGTGAAGGAGGCAATTGCTCTCATGACTTGCTCCCGTCAGGCCTGTCCCCCCAGCACACTACGAAAGCTGTTCCTACCAAGGTCACCAGTGACCTCTACCTCTCTAAATCCCGTCATCCAGCCGAGTGCTCACCTTCCTTGCCTAGTCAGCAGAATTTGACACAATTGATCGTTTTCTTCTTCTAATAAGATTTTTTCTACTTAGACTCCAGGCTGCCGTGACCTCATGGCTTTTCTTGAGCCTGATTGCCGTTTCCTCTACAGCTCCTTTGTCAGCTCTTCTTCCAGGTCTTCTGCCCTTTGAGAGTCCCTGTCCCTGCCCCTACTTCTCTGTTGGTGACTGCCCACAGGCCAAGGCTGTACAGGCAGCTCCATGCTGATGACTTCTGGGTACGGGCCTCGTCCAGATCTCCACCTGGAATTCCCCATTTGGATATTCACCTGCCTGCTCCATATTTTCCCGTGGTTAATAAATACATTATCTCTAACATATTCAGAACTGGGCTCCTAGACTTGACAGTGGTAGAAAACTTGGCTGAACTATTTCTCCTACAAATGACAACTTTAACATCCAAAATACTTTAAAAATATACTTGAAAATATGGCAGAACCAAGACACATAGGAAGCAACTGAAGGGAAGGCTACCCTGAAGAGACAGGAATCTTGTCTGGTGATGTGCATGTCTGTGGGCTCTTTACCTAAAGGAGTCCCCTGTTCTACTTGAGCCAGACCTGACAAATCCACAGCTAGGACTCACCGGATCGAGATGGCAGGGGACAGACTTTGGGGCTGGCAGAAGGGCTTGAAAATTAAGGGGAGAAGAAATACCAGAAAGGAGGATGCTACAGAAGCACTGACCCTCAAATATATGAATTTAAACTCTTCCAACCAGTGGGTTCCACTTGACTACGTGTGGGTTCTAGAGAAATTCCAGGGCTTTGGGAGAACCAAACATTGAAGCTGAGGAACTGAGAGGGGCTTTCTGGTTCTCCTGCTGCAGAAAAGATAGATACTGAAGTTAGAATCCGTAATCTTTATCCTAAGACATTAGCATTCAGAGTCTCTGGACCGTGTTCCCACAGGATCCATCATTCAGGTCAAGTATTGCTAAACTCTCGGAAAATACATAAATGAGATTCAATTCAACAAAAAGAAACAAAGGGCAGGGATTTAGCTCCATGACCCAATGCCTTCCTGACTTCAAATCCTGGTACCCCTCCCCTAAAGGTCTAGCAATCTATCTTAACAAAAAATAAAAGGAAGTTTACACACAAAGAAAAAGAAACAATCAAGAAACAATGACACGGAGTATCCTCAGACACTGAAGTTAGCAGACAAGACTTTGTAGCTGCTATTTTATGTATTTAAGGAATTAATGCAAGCTATCTATCTATAATAAACAGGTGAGATATCTGGCAGAGTAATTGTAGCCACGAAAGCATGCAAATGAAATTCTGGAAAGTACTATAATAATAAACTTTCATGAGATGGACCTAAGTGGATGTCACACACGGCAGTCAGTGAACATGAGGATAATTTCAATAGAAATTATCCAATTTAAAACAGAAAAATAAAAGGTACTGAGGTACAATGCGTAATCGATCTATAAGACTAGGTCAGGCAGTAAAATACACATGTAAGCCGAGTCCCAGAGGAAACAGAATGGTGTAGAAGAAAACACAAATTTAATTTTTTTTTACATAAAACACCCATAAACAATAAAAATAAACAAAACCCTTCAATAATAGTACTTTCAGACCTAATAAACTTAATGAACCTCAGGACACGTACAAAGAAACCACACAAGACATATCAAAATAGAACTTCTAAGGGCTGGCGAGATAGCTCAGCAGACTAAGCACCTGCTTAGGCAAGCTTAGGGACCAGGGTTCGATCCCCCGTACCACATGCTGCACCAGCCCCGCCCTGGGTGTGCTGAGCTGGTGATTGAGTCTGGGTGTGATGGTGCATGTCTGTAATCCCAGTGCTGGGGAGGCTGGAAACAGGAGGATCACCATGAGTCCAAGTTGCCTAGTGAGGCCTAATGCATGGAAACAAACAAAATAAATAAATAAAACTTCTAAGAGGAAAGGACAAGAGAAAAATCTCATAAACTGAAAGACTAAAGCAACATTAAACACAAGTGGGCAACATCGCAAGTAACGCTGAACAAGTAACATCACAAGAACATCACAGGTAACATTAGAAAATAAAAAGAATACATAAACATGTTACCTATATAGTCAACTGTATATATACGCATGCGCAAAGGGCAGTTCACATAGTCTTCTCAAAATGCTGACATGAACAAGCAACTGAATAGCACTGTCTTTCCAACGAAGGCAGGAAAAACACAGCTTTAGAGAAATGAAGTTGAAAGGACTTGATGCTGGCAAATTTACTCCATAACAAAGGCTACAGAAAGGTCTTCTAAAAAGAGAAATATCAATAGAATGGAATTTGGATAGGCAGGAAGAAAGGAAGAACATTGGGTATGGTAAATATAAAATAAACAGTAAAATGTGTGTGTGTGTGTGTGTAGATACAATTATTTAAAAGATATGGTATCTAAAAGAAAAATTATAACAATATAATGGAACTTATGATAAGTTTTGGTATGCCATATACTAGCACAGTAGCCGAAAGGAGTGGGGAATAAGTGAAGCTACATTGCTGAAGGATTTCTCTATTTCACGGAGGCAGTGTGGTCTAAATTCATTTTTGTGGACTGACAACTGGCAGTCAGCTTGTAGTGCCCAACTGAGCTGAACCAGTGTGGTGCTGGTGCAGAAGGCCCCCCCTGAGTGTTGCTGCCAACAGCATCAAAAGAGAACTAGAGAGGAAGAAGGGCTGTTGGTTGCCCTGGAGGAGCTTGCTGTGCTGGCTTTCCTGGTACAAACTCGGCCATGCTCATTACTGGAGGAGCTCGGTATCTTCTTGTCCCTGAGGATGGCTAGGGTTCACTTTGGGATGGTGGGGTGGCTCTGGTCCTTACTTGGGCTCCAGAGAAGATGGTACACTGTGTAGTGTCCTGGAGAAGTTTGTGTTGGCTTTCCTGATGTCAACTTGGTTGTTCTCATCATCCAAGAGCTCAGGACTTCACCCACACTGAAGATGGCTGTGCTACTTTTGTGGGGGAGCTCTAGTTCTTACGTTGAGTGTGTGTGGCTTCCTGGCTCCAGTGCAGACCCCTCAGCCTGCTGGCACAAGTCCTCCACCCTGCTGGCACAGACTTCCTAACTTCCACCACTCACCTCTGGGCTTTCCCAGCACAGATCCTTGGTACAGGCCTGTGTGAAACACTTAAGTGGGCTCTTGGCCTCCAGCTGGACTCATGAGGGGCGTTGCCATGGGCTCCAGGTCTTCAGCTGGAATCACGAAGCTCATTGCTGTGAGATGCAGGCCTCAGGTGGATTCTTTAGGTCTCTAATGTGTGGGCAGATCTCCTGCACTCCTCTGTGCTTGACTGAGTGACTACTATAAAATAATCCTATAAATTATGTGTCCTGCATTACATTGTTTTCTTGTAAGCCCTGACTACAATACTCATCCACAATCTTTATTTTTCTCCACTCTGCTTCATGCCTCTTATCATGATATGTAATTAGTTATTTTACATATTTTCTTCCTTCCTGCTAGAGAGAAAGTCCTGGAAGTTGTGTTCCTTCTCCAGCACTTAGAATAGTATGAGATCCATGATAAACACTCAAGTGTTTTCTGAACAGAATGATTGGCCATGTTAAGCCAGGAAACTGGAGTTTGAAATTCTAAAATGATGGACACTTGAGTATTGCGTGGCTGCTGAGGGTCAGGGAGGCTGGGACCCCGTTTTCCCCAGCTGAGAATTCAAGCCTTTCACCGCTCTACACAGTGTGCTCGTCCAGGGAAAGGCGTGACTACACAGAGGCCCTGCACCTTCCGGGGCTGAAGATAAGTGTTGTGAGCCTTATCTAGGGCGAGGCTCGTTCAGTGACGGGCTGTCCTCAGAACCCCGCTGGTTCCAAGTGCTCTTCCGAATCACTGGAAAGCGTGTTCAAATAACTCTTAGGAAACTTCTCCCCAAAGGGGGAAAAAAGGAGAGGGACAGGAAGAAAGATGTCATAGCTGTAAAAGGTTCAAGTCACCAACTTCTGACATTGCCATTTCCACGGATACCCCACTACCATATGGACTCCTGGACTATATTGGATTACCTTGCTCAATTCACGCACCTACAATATTTAAATGGCGATGGAATCCCCATCCCTGACAAAATTAAACAAAAATGGGGAATATAAATGAAGGACCATTTTGTATCTGTATGTACCAAATAGTTAGGCTAGATATACAGCTACTTTCTCTTAGTTCAGTGAGAGGAAAGATTTGTACTAATAGTGTTTGGACAGGATCTCATGTCTGCATCTTGAACTATGAATAACTACTATGAAGACAATATGCAATGCATTAATTATTGTAACTGTCATGCTAACCTGTTTTGAAACTGTCTCATGGCTATTTCTTTCTCAATAAAATGAATTTTTTTAAAAAGATGTCAGGGGCCGGGGAGATGGCTCAGTAGAATAAGTGCTTGCTTGGCAAGTACAAGGGCCTGAGTTCAATCCCCGGTTCCGCAAAAAAGAAGATGTCATATCAAGCATCACACACACACACACACACACACACACACACACACACACACTTAGCAGCAGAAGAAATATGTTTGGCAACTGATGAAATTTTTTTTCCAGAAAAACAGAATTACTTCTTTGCCGGTAGAAACTAAAGAAGCAATTGTGCAGAAGAAAGGCAAGGCCGGATCCATCCTTAGTAGAACCACAAAGCTGAACACAACAGAAAGCCACACCAACATAGAAGGAAAGGCTCCGCCTGGAACATGTTGTTTAAAGCAATCAGGAATTGGAAGAAGAAAAAGAAAACACAATAGTGGAGTTGTCATTCAAGTCTCTCCAATTTCAAATAAAGCTCTCCAGATCCCTGAAGAGGATAAAGATCTAAACAAGCAGGTTCCGTAGTTTACTGCTCTGTAGAATTCCGAGTCACGGATGACCCACCCAAAAGTCGCAGTACTGAGGAGCATTTCAGAGAGCTATGGAAATTCTAGGCTTATTCAGAGCTGGAAAGGGTTGGCCAGCATCAGCCAGTATTGTGGCTAAAGAGAGCCTAAGGCCACAGCGGGGTAAAAAGTGCTGAAGATTGAGATTGGAAAGACAAAACAGCCCAAGGAGAAAAGGACAGCCTTGGTGTTGGAAAGGGAAATCCTTCAGTCTGAGAGGTGTATGGCACTTCAAGAGATGAGCTCCAAATGGATGATTTCAAGCAGGAAACGAGACAACCCAGGTAGCGAGTTCTTGGAAGTTCCCAAGGAGAGTCATAGCACTGGGCCTCTCAGTTATTCCATTTGTTTCCAGCCGTAGCAAAGAGTCCTATTCAACAGATCTGCCCTCAAACCCCATTTGTGCATTTGCCAAATTTTTTTTTTTTTGGATAGTGTGCTTAGTACTATAACAAGGAAGACACTGCAAAGAACTCAGTGCCCTAGAAATTGAAAACAGTACATGCAATAATAGATGCAGGGGTCCAAGAATCCCCCCATGTGCACACACTGTGATGTAGTAAAGCTTACAGCAGCTTCCTGATGGGCCACTACTAGTCACGGTTAATTTGAGTGACCACTAGTATAAGGCCCATTGCGTCTCAGCAGCATCTCAGCAGCACAGAGAAGGTGACAAGAGAGGAAGCAGTGATGGGATAAGTAGTCCAGGAAAACTTAGGGAAGGATAGAGCTCATTTTAAGGAGAGCAGTAAGCTGACCATGGAAGGGTCTAGGTTGTGGTGCAGCCTCAGTATCAAGGAACTGTGTTAAGTATGATGTGAGACCAAGCTCACAAGTGAAGATGGAATGGGAGTTCCCTGTGGCAGGAGCATCGTGGCTCTAGGTGCCTGATGCTTGGACAGGGATGTCACACAGCGGGTGGGAAAATGGAAGAGTGCCACGGTATCACTGTCAGGAGTGGGCAGAATTATAGACCAGCAGGTTGTACGTTTAGGTGGAGATCTGCTTCTGCTTGTCTGTGCAGACACCTGGTCAAGGTTGGAGTGAGGCATTGACAACAGACCCTGAATTTTACCCCAAGAAGCCCAGAGATGGTGAGATGCTAAGGAATATGGGTGCAGTCCAAGGAAGAGCCAACGCTCCAGCCGCAAGCCAGTGATGCATGTGCACATCCACGGGGTCGTGGGCAGCCCAGAGCTGGAGTTATGAGGCCAAGAGGGCCGGGGATGAGGAGCACAGGAGCACAGCAGGCGGCGGCACGGGAGGTGGGAATGAAGTGGAAGTTTCTAAGAATTCCTGCAGCAGAGGCAGCAGTGTGCTTTATTGATGAATAGCTACACGGATGATGGTGTGGGTGGGTCAGCCTGGTAAGGACATGGGGACTGATGGGTGTCAGAGAATAGAAGGCTGTCATGGCGAATCAGTGATGACACTGTACAGGCAGAAGGGCTCTGGCCTGTATGCATAGATTCCCTATGCCCCTCCCTCAGTAATGCCGGGAGAGGGGATGGGCGATACTCACGCCACTTGTTCTCAGGGTCCCAAGAATGACAAAACCCACTCTGTGATCCATTTTGTTTATTCCTGTACAAGTGCACTGGGTGGGAGTAGATGTCTTAAATTCAATTCTTAGGTTTACTCTTTACCTCTGCAATCTCGCAGAAGTTATTTAATCCTTAGTCTTTATTTTCTTCATCTATTAAAAAAAAAAAGGCTGTGTTGGTGCTACCTCTTAGGATTGGTATAATAACATTAATTCACATTAAGTGCAGAAAAGCATCCCTAGCAAGGATTAAGCACTCATTTAACATTAGCAGTTATTACTGTCTCTCAAGAGAGAAAGATGTAGGAACAGTAAGCAAACACAAAACAAAGAACCTGTTTGCTTTTAGCGTGCACGAGCACCTAGGAACCCTATTGTGGAGCCTTCATGGTGTGCTTAAGAGCAGTTAGCTTGGATTTAAAGTCAAGAGGGTCTTCACCATTTTTAGAGCATACATCCAAATCTTGGATCATACTAGTGTCTACCCTGACTCATTACTGAACATGGAAGATGATAGCCTCCATGTTCGCTGTGGAAATAGCAGAGTGAGACCTAAATCTGCTGCTGTGTACAGAACAGAGCAAAATGGGGTGAAGGTCTGTGTCTAGGACACAGAGTGGCACTGCACCCCAGTAAGTGTGCTCCAGGGAGCACTTGGGGATGCTAAGCAGTCAGTCGCATGAGCAGCAGGCTTCCTACTTACAGATAGTTCCAAAGGTGGGGAGGGGTGACACAGAGACAGATTTGGGTCTAGAGAAGATGTGTCCATCCAGGTATGGACAGGCGTCCACCTGTAAGAGAGTTGCTTGCAATCTCCAGAGACTGTTTGATTGGGGCTTTATTTAAAGAATCTTATCAACCATTCTTGGAACTTCCCTCGAAACTGACTAGGACAGAAGTAACTCGTCACACACTGAGGTGGCTGGCCAATATGATGGCTGCCTGGACCCTCTTCGCCCTGAGCCATAAATAGATCTATGAATGGTTTCCACTGACGAATGTACAAGCTTCGCTTGGAACTTGGCCTAATGGCGAGTTCATGCTTACTGCATATAATTTCCACCTTTCAAGGAAGCTGCTTTTACTCTAACCGGCTGAATTCATCCAGTGGAGGAGTTGGAAGGAACGGTTTGCTCAGTGCAGGGCTCTGTGCCGGCCTCGAGCATCTCCCCAGCCTCCGGGATAACTGTGAAACTTGCGGTTTCTGATGACTCTGAAGGTGGAAACTGTGCGGCACGGCAGGGTTCCCTTCGTGTGCTCACCCATTTAAGAGGACGCAAAAGCCTGAGCAGACGCTCATAAGGAGACTCGGAGGAGTTCAACCCAGGCCACGTGTGGGAGCAGGCAGACTGGGGCAGCGCTGGAGTTTTCTTGCCAGTCCGGCCTCTCTTCATCTTTGCTAGCTTGGATTCTATAGAGATTTCACCAGTACTGAGATATTTCCCAAAACCCAGAAAGCAGAAAATTTATTTCTCTTCTCTCCCATCCCCCAATTATCTTTTCTGATTAATATAGATTTCACAAAATCATAGCATTTCAGCTCTGGAAAGCATTCCCTTGCATATTGTTTTTTAGATACATAATTCCCGTCTAGAATCTTTTTTTCTTTCTTTCTTTTCTTTCTTTCTTTCTTTCTTTCTTTGTTTCTTTCTTTCTTTTTTTGTATTTAAGGGAAGGGTCTATAGGGTGTTCAGGGTCTCACTACTAGATCAGACTCATAGCGATCTGCCTGTTTACAGCCTCCCAAGAGCTGGGATTGCAGGCTTGTGCCACCACGCCCAGTCTCAATTGCTGTCTTAACATGTCCTGGGGGCGGGGCCAGCATGGCAGGCCTGGGGATCGAACCTTGGCCACTGTACCTGCTTGCAGTTGCTTTAATCAGCTGAGCTATTTGGCTGGCCCTAGAATCATATTTTCTTTTCCTAAAATAAATCCCTAGATATCCATTCAGGGGAGATTTGTTATTGGTAAACTCCAAAACCTTAATCTGGAAATCTTTTTACTCATCTTTGACATTATCAGACAGTTTTCTTGTGTTAGGTAGTTAGGTGGGTAAGCATATAGCCATTCTCTCTCAGAATGTAAAAAAATTATTATTTGATTGTCATGTTATAGTAAGAAATCATTTGAGTGCAATTGTTTATTTGAAGGTAATCTTGTTAAAGTTTCTCTTAATGTTTTTATTTCATTTTTTATCTTTTAGTTGTGCTTTCTACTCTGGAGCTTTGATTATTGGCTTTCTAGGTTTTCTCCTTCAATGCGTCATGTCTCTTTAAATTATTCTATCATATGATCATTTTGTTCTGCTTCATGATGGACTGAACAGCGATTTCTTTTGTGCTGTCTTCCAGTTCACTCCTTCTCTCTTTAACCCTATCTATTCTGTTCTTAAAGTCATCCACTAAGTTGCCAATTTTAAGAGCTAAATGATTTTTTACTACTTGAACTTTTGCTTTTCGAGATGTTTTGGTATTTTTTCACAATATATTTTTCTTGATCACATTTTTAAGTCCCCTTTTATCTCTTTGCTCCTTTGGAACAAGCCAGCAGCATAGTCTTTTCTAGGCAGAGACCTTTTGTTTATAGCTTCAGTCAGCTCTAATTAATTTGGTTTCTTTTCAAGATTTATAATTCCACTTATCAACTCTGCTTTGTCTCATATAAATTCTCCAGAGTCCACCTTGAAGACAATTCTTTGTAGCATTTACTTTTATTTCTGCCATGAATTTGTTCTTTGGCCATTCTCAGTTGTCATTTTTGACTTGAGACCTCCTGAATTCCCTATGGAGTATGCAGTAATAAGGCAGAGCAGAAGGCGAACATGGGCCTGCGTCCACAGACTCTTCAGTGCAGTTGTTCTAGCCCATGCAGGGGTTTGCACACAAGTTAGCAAGCTTCTACTGCTGTCACAGGCCATGTTTCCCAGCTCACCCTTTTCGCTGAGTGTCTAAAGACTCTCCCGCTGGTGCTGTTAACGCTGAGAGTCTGAATTTCTACTCCAGTATGCACAGTGCCCAGGCTTGCCTCAGATTACCTAATCCCACTAAGGCCCAGGGTCTAGCAAAAGCCAGGAGAAACAGCCAGAGCATCAGTGTGAATCTCTTATTCTTAACTGTGTTCCTTAGATTTAGGGACCCAAGAATTCCCCTTTCTTCCTGGACAACTCCAGAAGTTTTTTTTTTTTTTCCTTGAGAGTCACTAGTACAGTTTATCTTGTATTTCTTGGTGTTGTGGACCAGGTGAGTTCTGCCAGATTACAGATTTCAAGGTTAGCCTAGGCTAATGTGTCCTTTAGAACAACACAACTCTTCCTTCAAATGATTTGAAGGTCTTCAATGTATTAGAATAAAATCAAATGAAAACCGCTTCTCTGGATCTGGGTCAGAATGCCCAGACCTCTGCATAGAGTTGTCCTTATTCCTGGAGGCAGCACCTAAGACCTGCTGGGCACTTATAGGGCAATGCGGGAACACTTTCAGGAAAAGGCTAATCTTGAGCAAATACTTTTTTAAAAAAAGTAAA
>NDGN011525662.1:6876-20811 GCA_002564285.1 Tympanoctomys barrerae
GCTTCCCTGGCAAGCGCAAGGGCCTGAGTTCAATCCCCGGTTCCGCAAAAAAAAAAAGAAAAATAAATACAGGGATCATACATAATTTCTAAAGATAAATTTTTTTCTTGTCCTTTCACCCTCCACATAGGTGTAGTGAGCCCTTGTGTATTGAAAACAGCAGCTATTCTGTCACTGTCACCTCTTTGTCTACAATTGCTCCTGTGTTACTTTATGTCCCTTTTTGGTACAGTATTTTTTCAGCTTTATTGAGGTGTAGTTGACAAAATTATAATGTACATATTAAAATGTACATCATGCTGCCTTGATACACATATACCTTATGAAATGATTACAGTGATCAGGTTAATTAAAACATGTATCACCTCACATAATGATCTTCTTGTTTTGTTTTTTAGTGAGAATACTTAAGATCTACTTCTTATCAAATTTTAAGAATACAGTACATTATTACTAGTCTTAGTTACCATGAGATGGATATTAGATCCTCAGAGTTTACTCTAACTGGGAGCTTGGATTCTTTGATCAACTTCTTTCTCCTCTTTTCCCCTCTGTCCTACTGGGATAACCCTTGTCTCTGGAAACTAGACTTTTACTTAATTCCTATGGCTTCAACTCTTGTTTTTGTTTGTTTATTTATTTCACATATAAGTTATAGCTCTTCAGTTTAATTTTTATACACTTTTCAAACCATAGTATTGTGTATAAAAAGCTAAATCCCGTCTTTAAATTATTATGTGTATACTTTGAGATGCCAGTTATATTATGTGTCATTATTGCATTAAAAGATGATAGGTAAAGCATATACCAAGCTGGGCCAGCTGGATAGCTCAGCAGATTAAAGAAGCCTGCTTAGGCAGATGCAGTGGCTGGGGTTTGATCCCTGCGCCTACCATGTTGGCCCTACCCCCAGGCCACACTGAGACTACAAATGAGACTGGGTGTGGTGGTGTACATCTGTAATCCCAGCTCCAGGGAGGCTGAAAAACAGGAGGGATCACTACAAGTCTGATCTGTATAGTGAGACCCTGTACTAAATACATAAAAAACAACAAAAAAAAGAATACACCAAGCTATTACTTAGCAAGTCCTTCAGTGTCAGGATCGATCAATAGTTATGAAGTTATCAAGCAAGTCTTAGTGTGTGTATGGAATTGATGGAAAGTGCCAAGTCCTGTTCAGTGAAGGAAAGAGAATCTTCTATAGAGACCTCTTCAAAATAGATATCTGCTTGGGGGCCTGCCCCGTAGCTCAGTTCTTTAAGTGGCTGCTTCAACAAAGCTGTCAGGCTCAGGTTGCTGTGGTTCGATCCCTACAACTCCAGCCAGCCAAACCCGCCCTGAGGCATTCGGAGCCAAAAAGAAAAAAAAATCCTTCTGCCAAAATAGATATCTGCCAATATTTACAATAATATACAGCTCTTGCCTGTTAGCATTCTACAGAGATTTAGCTATCAGAACATCCATAGTTGCTAGAAAATAAGTGTTCTATTTGATATTCCAAGGTGCTTGATAGGCATATAAAATATAATATTAAGCTCATTACCCCATTAAGAAAATAATAAAAGGGCTAGCCAAATAGCTCAGTGGATTAAAGCACCTTGCAAGCAGGTGCAGGGGCTAGGGGCTTGATCCCCGGGTCTGCTGGGCTGGCCCCGCCCCTGGGGCACCCTGAGATGGCAGTTGATACTGGGCGTGGTGGCACACGCACCTGTAATCCCAGCTCTTGAGAGGCTGTAAACAGGAGAATCACTACCAGTCCAATCTAGTCCTGTGGACCCTTCCCTAATGTACAAAAAATAATAATACATTGAAGAACATTTTTATATTTAAATGTGTAATTCTTTTTTTTTTTTTTTTTTTTTTCGGAACTGGGGATTGAACGCAGGCCCTTGCACTTGCTAGGGATGCGCTTATTCTGCTGAGCCGTATTTTTTTAAAACATTATTCAGATAAGGGACTTGGATTTAACTTTGAATGTGTATAATTGTGAGTTTGTGTTTCTGGTAGTTTTCCTTAATTCCTTAATGCATACAACTGTTTCACCATTAATTTCTCTTTTCTTCTGTTCACCTTTACATCTTGATGTTTTCTGTAAGAAGAAAAAAATCCCCAAACCAAAGTCAACTCATATATTCAGTATATTATTGACAAACTATTACGTTAAATAATAAAAACATAAGAAAAAAATAAAAAAGAAAAAAAAGGGGGGGCTGGGGAGATGGCTCAGTGGAATAAGCACTTCCCTAGAAAGCGCAAGGGTCTGAGTTCAATCCCTGGTTCCGCAAAAGAAAAAAAAAAAGAATAAAAGCATAAGATATCAACTTAGCCTCTATGAAGAGGATTTCTAAAGCTACCTATTGATCTTTTATTTTTACACTTCCAAAAGCTTTCTAAGAATAGGAAGGAGGTCTAAAGGTTGCAAATTGATAAGAATTAAAATTTTCTTAGGGCTGCTCAGATAGCTCAGCAGACTAAGCACCTGCTTAGGCAAGTGCAGGGACTGGAGTTCGATACCCTGTACCACATGCTGCACCGGCCCCACCCCCAAGCCAGAGTTTGGGCATTGTGGTGCATCCCTGGAATCCCAGCCCTGAGGAGGCTGAAAACAGGAGGATCAGTATGAGTCTGAACCATGTAGTGAGACCCTGTCCAAAGAAATATAAAATAAAAAAGAAATTTTAAGAAGTTAAAAATAATGAAGTTTTCTTTATAATGTAAGGGTTTTAAAAACCCTGAGCAATAAATTTACATTTGCCTTTTCAAGCAAAGACTATACAAGCCACAGTAAAACAAGATTCAGAGGTTTGCCTGTCTTTTTATTTTTCGGCCACGAGTAGAGCAAAGGGATGATTAGGACAAGATTTAAAATATATATATACACTAGGAAGATTGGTGCTAAGGAGGGGTCAGACTGCCTTGTTCTAAGCCACCTCTGTGTGGGTCCCTGACAAAGTAAAAGCACAGGTAAATATTTCAGTGGGAGCTCTTCCGCCCTTCCCCATTCTGGTTCAGTATGGCGTCATGCATAACCATATTAGCTGAAATGTCTATTTTAGTGTTTTATTTAAATGGCATTTGTGTATATAATGTCAACATTATTATGCTATAGATTTCTCTCCTAAACATATCGTATTCTGCATTTTACTGTTTTTTTTTTAAATGAACTTTTACTAAAACTTGGGTTAAACAAAAGTTCTTTTGATTTGAAATGTAAATGTTATTAGCCAAATGCATTTTCTCCCCAGATACTCAGATGTGCATGCTTTTAAAGGACATAGGTTGGTGACTAGAACAGTAACCTGAGGCCACCTCAGTGTACATGGATTCAAGCAGTAAGGGTACTGAACTGGACCAGCTGTACAAAGACACTAATCCATGTGCTTAAACTGATCACTTCCACCACTTTCATCGATTAACCTGATTCCTATTCATCAGTTTGGCATCAGGGAATTCAGATATGCCGGAAGAAGCAGCCACAAAGATACTCACAGCTGGGCTCTCCTCGCACTTCAGTTTTATAGATGCTGTTCATGTCAGAATTCATGTATTCAGTAATTCTGACAAGGCCAACTTCTAGCAATTCAGGGAACATCTGCTTTGCTTTGGTCTCATTTTTCCCCCTTGATGTTAAAATAGGGTCATTACCCTTAACAACCTGACAGAATAATTATGAAATAACTAGAGAAAGAGGAGTAAAGGACATGAGTAGAGCTATTGACTTATTGTATTAACTTAAATCTTAGACAAGAATAATGCTTATTTTAAATAGATAAAGCTTACAGCTATAACCCAGAACCTCTAGTTACTGCATCCTCTTTTTTCTTTCTCTTAATTCCAAGCATGCATAATCCTTATTTTTAATGTACGTGGAATAATCAAGTTCCATTAAACTGAAGTTTAAAGGAATACCTGAAAGAAGTCCTGCTTCAGAGGAATTTCTGTCTTACCACAATCAAGATAAAAGAATAAGAGGAGAGGTAGAGTAATTTCAGCTACAGTGAAGTGGACACAGGTGTATGGAGGGGTGAGGACCCCGGCAGAAGTGCTACGGTGTCCCCATTGCCCAGCATGTGTCCTTTCACAATTGGCGAATATAAATATCCGGCTCATTCCGTAGCTGCTTGGCCTGCTGTCTTTGATCTTGGTTAAGATTCTCAGAAGGGAACAAATGCAACCTAAGTTATTAATTTTCATTGTGACTCATGTTGCTGATAACTGCACCTGTTAAAATGCTATTCTTCATAAATGGCTTTATGTCCATTAGACTTAAGCTAATTAAAACACATAAGTGTCTTTGTCCCCTATCCATGTGATGTGTTCTCATCCTTGAAGACAGCTTGTGAGTTTTAGAGAATGAGTAGTCCTACCATCAGCTTTTATCATTTCAACACTATTTGAAAGAACCAAGATCATAGCAAGTTAGACACTAGCTTCCTTCACACTTCCTATGTAGGTAGTTCAAACACAGTCATGTTCTATTTAGAAAATTGTGCTTCATGATCAGGTCAGAAAACCTGTTTTTTATGTTTCTTATTCTAAGACTGCCAAATAGTTAACACTCCTTTTGTTTCTCTTAGTTTCCTCTTGATCATTGTGTGAAAGCCTCTTAAAAATAGTAGAGAAGGTACTAGAGAGGAGAGAAAACGGAAGCTGTTGCTGAGAGCATCCTTCTGGCAGATTTTATGAGAATTCATAATCTTCATTTCATTTGCCCCATGGTCCTGTTTCCAGCCTGCAGATAAAGAAGCAGGTGCATAGAGGTTTATTCGGCCTTTGGAGTTCCCACAGCAAGTAATTAGCGGAGTTCATATACGAACTCAAGTTTGCAAGCCTATCCTTCATGAAAGGCTGCTAGCAATCCCCTGATCTTAGGTTATGGCCTTAAGAATCTCTGTACCATAGCTGTCTAAATTAGTGTGTTTTTGAGCCTTGAACCTCAGTAAGCATGTGACTTGCATGACATAATTATAGTCTTCCTAATCTTTAAACTGATTGTTACTTCAAAAATCATCTGGCAGGGTAGAAAAATTGTCAATTATGTTCTCAGAAATGTTTCTTTAAAGAAGGATTTAGCAGTAGGTTATGGTGTTAGGGGCCTCTAATCTCAGAACTCTTTGGACACTGAGGCAGGAGATTGCAAGTTCCAGTCCAGCCTGAGTAGCTTAGTGACTTTAGCAAGACTGCCTCAAAATTACAAGTGAAAAAAGGTCTGGTGTTACAGCTCAGGCAGAGGCCGTGGGTTCAATACCCAGCCCCACTACCACAAAAAAAAAAAAAAAAAAGCTTCAATAAATCACATTGTATTGATATATGAAGAAGTTAACATAATGCATTAATAGAAAATAAGAATGCTCCTTAGATAAGCTTTTGTGCTACCTACTGTTTTGTTTTTTTTTTTTTTTGAACCATTGAACTAATGTGATTTCGGGTGTGATTTAATATAACCTTTATGATGACACTTCCAAGCCCCCAAACGAGCATTCTTTTTAGAATTGCCTTCTGAACAGCTGTAAAAGAAAATGTTAACTGAAGGTTGAAAGGGTGCTGCGGTCTTATTTTCACGCCTTGCCTGATAGATCTGAGCATGTTTGAGTTATGTCTCTTTCACTGATAAAACTGAGTTGATTGTGCTCTGGGAGGAATTCAGAGAGCGTCATGGATTTGTTCTTTAACAGATTTCATGGGCTCCTCCTAAATGCTCCCTTACATATGGCACATTGAGAGGTTAAATTTTCCTTTAACATTCGTAGTGGGCTTGGCCCGATTTCAGAGGTCTGTCATGTCCCAATACCTTTTGTTGGAAAAGTGTGAGTCTCTAATAGCAACGAACTACTGTCCCTGGTATAATATGAAGCAGGGAGAGCATTCACCAGCCAAGGTCTTTTTTTTTTTTAGAGGTCAGAGAATGCCCTGATTTATAGTGAATGATTTCAGGTAATATCTAAAGTGCTGCAGGGCCATCATCAACCCAACAATGTTCTGCACCTGAAAAAAATTAAAGACGGGTGACTTAATTAATTCAATCCCTGCGTATTTAAGGACAGACGGAGATGCTCTGTCCATGCCATCTCCCTTACCTGTTCAGGTTGGACCCTTTGTAAGTAAGATGGGGTAATGACTGCAAGTAGTCATTTAATACTGGAATCCTTTGATGAGCTACTGAACTGAGTCATGTATTCATTCGGTAAGTCACTCGTTCACAGAAGCCTGCATTACATGCCGGAGATACAGAATGAAGGGCTCCCAGTTCCTGTCCACAGAAGGCATGTATAAAGTACATGAGATGAAGTCCACTGGGCTAAAAGCCTCAGGTGCTGCTCCGCAGTAGTCTGGCAGGAACAGAGAACACTGGCATGAGGAGTGGGTGCGTAAGTTCATAATGCCCGCTGCAGCAGTGGGTGAGGAGAGGCCATTTGGAGAGGAGGTGGAGACTTGGTCAGGGAGGATGGGCTCACCCTGCAGATAGTGGAGAGTGCCCAGTGGGCTTTAGGCAGTGGTCAGCTTTGTGCTCTATAGCAGGTATAAGGAATCTGGGTGCTGTGGGGAAGGGTGAGCGCGGTACATCCCAGAGTTGTATACATATTACTCGAGATATGAATAGTACAGCCTAGATGTCCACAGCCTCTATACTTGGACCCAGAAGTTTGTGCTTCAAGATTTGTGTGTTTGTCAGAAGCGTGTGACCGTTATATGGAGCTATTCAGAGGGCAGCTACTGTCTGCTAACCTCTGTATCTCCAGGGCTAGCACAATGCCTGGTCAGGCCCTATTTTTATTTATTGATTTATTTATTTTTGGTCCAGAGGATCAAACTCGGGACCTCGCGCTTTCCAGGCAGGTGCTTCAGCCTCTGAGCTATCTCCTTGGCCCCAGGACCTGTTTTTAAAATGCTACAGAAACAGTGAGTAAACTAGGCAGTCACTGAGCTCACAGTGCTTGGCTCACAGTGGAACGGGTGGGCAGAGGCAGACAGTGAGCGTGGTTCTACATGTCCATGACAGAGGTAAAGGTGAGGAGGATGTGCGACAGGGTCTGGGAGCAGAGATGCTGTTGCATGTAAGGTATTCAGGGAAGAACTCTTCTGAGAGCAGGACTGTGCTTAGGTGAAATCAAAACAGAGATCAAATCACATGGCTTCTAAAATCAGAGCCTCCCAGGCAGAGAAAATGCCCGTGCGGGAGCATTCTACAGAGAGCAGGGGACAGAGCCAGTGCCCGACCAAGACCCAGCAGTGATTTCCCTAGCTTTGCAGGGAGACGGAGCTCCGAGGGGTGGCCGTTCTAACCTCACGCCCAGAGAAGCAGCTGGGCCTGTCTTTTTATTCTTGCTTGCTTGCTCCTCTGTGCTGTTATAAAATTGTTTTTAAGTACAGGGAATCCACACAGGGCTTTTTAAAGCCTCGTTCTCTATCCATGCCAATCAAATAACAAAGTTGTCTTTCAAAACATTTGTTTACTTTGTACTTTTCTTTTGGCCCAGGCTCTTGAAATCCTGTTCTATACATATAGGCCTTGAGTTGGCAAAGTATTTAAGTTGTTCTCCACCCACAAAGCAGAAACCTCACACACATGCAAGGAGAAATGTCAATATTAATGTGAACACTGTTATTAATTGCAACAAAATTTTGAATTTCTGTTAGTTGGTTCTTTCAAAGTGGTTTTATCTAGCACATCTTATTTTTCCTAAGTGCATAAAATGTCCTCTGATGAGTCAGTCGTGCAGTGTTTTTTTTGTGTTCTCTGTTTTTTACTAGGTACTTTTATTCCTAAAAATAGTGTAACTTCAGTTCTAAGTAAGAACATAGCCTCAAAAATTTTTTGTTCATCAGTCTTTATGATGATTAAAAGATTATATGAAAGCTGCCATGAAGATGTTACTGTTGCAAAGATTTATATGTCTTATCTCTGGGGTGGTCGTTCTGCACTCTGGGCAGGATGTGGAACAATTCTCTGACCCCGTTCCCACCACAGATTTAAGTCTTCCTTTTTCTTCCCCTTCCCACTTCTCCTCTCCCTCCCCTCCCTTCTATGTTCTCCTCAGTGCTGGGAACCATAGCCAGGGCCCTGCTCTCCAAGCAAGCTGCCCACCCCTGAGCTATGCCTATAGCCCTGAAGACTGACCGTTCTTTTATCCTCCCTAACCATTTGGAATTTATTGAGTTAACTGAATGTTAATTTTTTTTTCAAGAGCTGTGCCTCATTATTTTGTGAATTTATTACTTCTTGAGGATCAACCTAAAAGCACACTTCTTAAAGACAGATTTTTTGTTTTCATTTTTAAGTAAAAGATTCAAAAATTACATCATAGGGGCTGGGGAAATGGCTCAGTAGAATAAGCGCTTGCCTGGCAAGCGCAAGGACCTGAGTTCAAAACGCCAGTTCCACCAAAAAAACCCAAAAATTATATCATAGATGGAATTGACAAGTTACATTTACTTGGTAGAAGCTGTTTCCTTTGACTGCTTTTAAACTGTTTATAATTTACTTTAATGTTGGTAATTTCTGAGAATGCTAAGAATTTAAAATGTGCTATTTCATGTTGTCACATGGTATATTCCAAACTGATTGCAAATATTCGTTTCCTTTCAGTTGTTTGACATTTCCATGTGAAAACTTCATGTGGCTTTTTATTGCCAGACAGTCTTCCTATAATCACATTATAAATTTATTCAAGCCATTTATGTGTCTTCTATGTGTATGTTCTTAATGAATATACCTACTAAGGACAGGTAGCCATTTCTCATGCCTTTTTAATGTGTGCTGATATAAATACTCTGCGATGTGCTGAAATATTAATAAGTCTCATTGCAAGTCCCAGGATCATTCGTCACTGTTTCATTTGTTTATAGACTCGGTGAAGGTACACATGATGAAAACCAAACAATAATATCTTTGAGATTAACCCAGTTCACCAGCATGGAGTCACTTATTTTCAGCCAGATGCCCTGGATACTCTCTTATTAATGTCTATGAATTATTGTCACTGTACGATAATTTTCCCTTAGTTTATAACATTTTTCCACGTGCCTAAATCTTATTAAATACATTTGCTTACATATATCAAGTGGAGGTAGAGACTTGAAAGATATGTTTTCAGGGAAAGCCTGCTGTATCTAGAGAACTCTGACATAGACAGGAAAAGATAGCTTGGATAAAGTGAACCTGATCAGGCTGATGTCTTATGCCGTCTACTTTTGTGGCCTCATAGCCAAGGGTTGTTAGCTAGTTGAATTCTGTTACATTGTTTAGCATGACTTACCCTAACACTTAAATCTCAAACCATGTACACTTGGTATAGTAAAAGGGCAACAAATTTTAAGAATTATATTCATGATTAATATAGTGAAATAGTAGTACTAGGAAAAGAATTCCAGACTTTAACTTATAAATTGAAATAACATTCTGCCAAGCTATAGTTTTAAAACTAACTGATAAGGGGTGAGGGGAGATAGCTCAGCAGTCTAAGCACCTGCCTGGCAAGCACAAGGACCTGAGTTTGATCCCCGATGCCACATGCCGTGCCAGCTCTGGAACTCTGGGTGCACACACCTGTAATCCCAGCACTGGGGAGGCTGAGATAGGACGATCACTATGAGGCTGAACTGTGCAGTGGGACCCTGCATCAAATAAATAAATAAATAAAACTACCTGATACATTGTTAGTGCTATTTTGTGCGTACTTATAGGAAAGCCAGTCTAATGTATGAAAACTGATGTTGTAACATTAACATAAGTGTAAGTGCATATCCTTAGCTAAAATGATTGCTTTATCAACCTAATTTTCAATATTGGCATAAGTGAATACCTTTAGATAAAATTCTGGATCTTTCATAATTTGAATAAAGTCATGTGACCAGACTCAGTGTCACTGAGATTGGAATTTCAACCCTCCTGTGGAGAATTCTAGTCCTTTGGAAAGTGATGACTTTTTTGAAAAGGGACACTATAGAAACAATTCAATTGAACTAATTTATCCACTTTTCTAATCTAATTTCCAAAGACAGAGCAAATGTTAGTGACATTTTATTATGAAATCTCTAAATTCTGGTGGCTTTCATAAATTCTTTGCCCTAGACTGGTTGGTGTATTTTTTTTAAAACAGTAATAGCTGGTACATTTATTATATCTTAACTTCATAATATAAATCATTAACTCCAGAAAATATTATGTTTCATCAAGACAGTTAGGGTAGCATTACTAAAATATAGAACTTTATAAAAGAATCCTTCCAGCTGTATAAGCTGTGAAATGAGTCATGTTAAATTTATAAACTCAAATTAATATTGATTAACTTCTCCTAGTACACCAAATAACCAAACATACTATTAGTTGTTATGCTCTTTCAACCTTTTTGTTGGAATTAGATAGTTATGGACCATAATAGTGACAGCACTAATAAAATAAAAATTTAAACTATTCAGATAACTGAAAATAAAGATTTGTGCTAGACTTTCATGGCTTTTTAGCAGAAAAGTGCCTGTCTCCAATTCTGCATCCATTCTCCGTCTTGTCTTCTCTATATAAGCGCTGTTAAAAGTGAGACAGAATATGAAATTGATTCTTGTAGCTGAACCATCCATTTTCTAATGGAAGTGTAAAACTAATTTTAAATTGTATATTAGAGAAACCTTTCCTACTGTGTAAGAAAATGCAAATAAAAGTGTATTGAGCATGTACGGCCTTTTTTGTTGCATTCCCTAACAGTGTGTTATAGCCACTCTTTACGCAGCATTTACATTGTATTAGATGTTACAGTAACTTAAAGATGATTCCAAGTGTACAGACAGGTACAGGTATTGTCTTTGCAAAAGCCTGCCCCGGTTGTGCATTGAAGCAGCTGTGGATGTCGGTGTCCACCCCACCCCAAAGGCCTCCTCGAGCTGTGTCCCCAGAGATATTAAGAGATGAAGAGGGCTGGGAGAGTTTCGATGTCATAAACATCCAGATGGAGCTCTGCCCTTGCTGTTTGACATCTCCATCCAGAGCCAGGAAGGATTGGAAACAGAAAAATGCCAGTGACATAATAAAAAGTATTAATGACTTCTTTTTGTTAATTTGAAATATTATATTACTAAAACACTACTTTTAAAGGTATTTCCATGTGTATCTCCATATAAAATCCATTTCCTGTAAGATACATTTCCATTGCCTGAGAGGTAAACTTTGTCCCTTTATAGTGAAGTCTTTTCCTAAATTCTACACAGCTCATTGGTTCCAGATCTTCATATATGGAACCATTTGTAATGTATTCTTTTCTTCATGCTCCTTTCCTTGAATACTGTTGAGTTTCTCACATGTTGTGCATTGCTAAGTGCTATTCCAAGGTGTGGATGTAAACTAATTCACTTATCCACTCACTTTTTGATGAAGGCTTGTGTTTTTTTGTCTGCAAGTACTAGAACAGGGCTATATGAACATTTATGTGCAACATAAAAAATGTTAAAAATAAGAGTGGCAAGTGTTGTAGTAGTGGACATTTGGATAAACTAATGATATCCTCAAGCAGGATATTCAGACAATTCTTCAAATAATTGTGTTTGAAAAAAACTATAATGCTAATAGGTTTCTGCCTCTCCATGCAAAATAAACTTACCTGATTTTCTGGATAAGTTGATACAATAAATAATTATGAAGATTAATCTAGTAAAAATGTCAAATACTGTATTAAACATTAAGAAAAACCCCAAATGGACCAGAACCATTCTTATCTTCTCCTCTATTTAATTTTAATTTTAGGTACAACATCTTTGCCATTTTATCCTTATGAAATTTGAGATTCTCTTTTCTTTCATCTTTGACCTTCAACATGAACAAATAATTGTAAAGTACAAACCCATGGTGTTAAGTGAGGTGCTGCTTCATGCTAATGAGAAAATCAGGGGCTTTTCTCCTTGTGCTGGCTCCTTCACTTGCTCTTTCTACCGGGCTTTATACTTCTCTGACACTCGGAGCTTCCCTTTGCCTGTCCCTTGGAGGAATGAGTCTCTTAGATGCTAGCCAGATTTATGTGCTTTCGACATGTGCAGGTACTATAGTTGCTTATTTGTATACAGGTACAATTATAAAATCACAATACTGGCAAGCATTTTGGACTGATTTAGAGACTCCTACTGTCTCTTTTTGAGTGGATCACTGTTCTACCCAGTGGCGTGTGCAGCATCCGAAGGGAACCATTTTATTGCTGTGCTTCATTTACTCACCTGTTATTGAGCATTGGCCAGATGTAGGCCTCTGTGTTAGGGATGTGCAGGCAACAATTAGAGGCTCCATCACCAACAAGCTACAAAAAGGTGATTTTTTTTCCCCCATCATGATAGCTAGGGTGTTTGCATTTAGTGAAAATTTCCAGTGAAGTCACATTTTGCTATTTATTATAGTAAGTTCTGCACTTTTTCCTAGAGGAAGTACAACCCAAGAAATCACCAGTTATTATGGAAGATTTGCATAAGTCGTGAAAAACCATCTTCCATATGAGAAAAAAAAATAAGATTCAAGGTTATCTCAAATGTCTAATTTTGGCCCCCAAAATAACATCCAATCCTTCTATTTAAAAATTTTGATACTGATAAGATGTCAACTTTGTTGTTTTGAAACAAGTCCAGAACAGAAGAGAACAGTGAAATTCTGGCTTTGTCAGGAAGGTAAAGGAATTACAGAGGTGCACTCCGACCCCTTCCCTGTTGCGTGAGGTCAGACATCTCACGTGAGGTGCAGCCCGTGTGCAGAAGCAGTCTGATCAGTTTGTTTGTATATTTGGTTTTAATATTGAGGTTTGGTTTGAAAAGAAAGGGAACTCTCCATAGGGGATAGGTTGATTTAAACATCTTCTCATGGAGTTTTCATTCTACTGAAAATACCTATTAAAAAAAAAAAAGCCAGAGCGAAGAGAGCAGGAAGGTCGGTCTGAGGGGAGTGCGTAGCTCCTGGGTAGAGGTTGTGTCTGATCTCCCAGCAGCAAAACAAACAGACAAAGCGAGGTGTGAGTGATATACTAACAGTAAGCGTTAAAAGGTTTGGAAATTGCTTTTTCAGGGAAATGAAAACTTACGGATATTTTCAAAGTTGTCTTCAAATATATTGTTTATTGTCCAACAGGCAGGGTTGAACTGTGGTTCAACTCAGATGTGTATATATGTTTGTATGTGTATTAATACATGCTTACATGACTCTACATATAAATATTGACTGCTTTAAGATACATTTGTAGGTTAATATTATTATGTATTGTAATTTTTAGGAAACATTATCCTAATATGCAATGTAGAATTCCTTTTCACAGGTGGCTCGTGGGATGGTTTCCATTCCCTCACACTAACCCTCCCTCACCCCAAACAAGAAAACAAGAATTTTAGAAGAAATTATTTCTCAGGTCCTATTTGAAGCTATTATGTAATATCAACATTCTTGAAAGATTAATCTATATGTTTGAAAGTCTTGAGCCATTCTTGGTAAATGTGACTTCTCTGGACAGCAGCAGTTCACTCTCTGCCATGTAATCAGATGGCTCAAGGTGTATGTTTTCACCATGCTATTAGGCACATAGTGACTGTGTCTGAGATGACAGCTTCCCCTTAAAGGAGAATATGTGTGTTGTGGTTTAGTATAGTTGGAGTCACATTTTAGAGTTGTTCTTTAATAATCAATTATTTCCATTTAAATAAGAATTAAAATTTAGAGATTCTGTAGTACAACTACTAAATAAGATTTAATATAGAAACAATAGATAGCTTCCAAGAAAACAGTAAAAAAAAAATTTACATGTGCAAAATATTAATTACAATGATAATAGTTGTTCAGGAAGAGAATTCTGATCTAGGGAATTTCCTTCACAACTCCAAGCTTATTGTGGTTATTGTGAGCCAGTAAAGGATTTTCTCAACTGTGAACTCTGAGAATGAGAAAATAGGAGTTATATTTCAGAAAAGAAAAAAAAAA